>JAUESE010000010.1:10657838-10670645 GCA_032274725.1 Malacoctenus triangulatus
CTTTCTACAGTCTGAAGCCGACTGAAAACAACTGCGTTGCTTGTATTTTGAAGGCTCCTGCATTCATTTCTACGAGTGTTTGGCTTGGTTGTAAGATTTTGACAATTCCAAGATTGAAGAGGGGGGGGTCCACCGCCTTTCTTACAGGCAATTTGAGAGTGAAACTGCAGTGGTTGGAACCTTTAAACCCCATTTTGCTCAACAACATTTTCCAATATATCCTAGTACATTTGTTTGAGGTATTGGTTGTTGGGTTGAGGTTGTTTCTCGTCATGTATGTCTTTGTGTCGCGTGTCTCTCAGGTTTGTGATTTGCAGGAGAAAAAAAAACACGCACGCATCCTCACCAAAGCAGGGTTCAGGCTGTAGTTTGCATGTGTAGAAAAAGTCCCATTTCCTCAACGTCCATCAAATCTTTCAATCTGAACACCAAACTATTTCCTTATGTGATGAATGTGTCACTCCTTGCAGCGCTGAGTGCTGACAGGAGGGAGAGAAATGAAAAGTGCCCATAACTTACCCTGCCAACTTCCACCAGCTTAGTGATCATGACGATGCTGAAACAATTTTCCTGCCACACCATCCTCCAAAAATCATACAGAGTCTCCTGCTTGGGTCCTATTGAGAAGAGAGAAGAAACATCCCCCCCCAAAAAATGTCAGCATCAAAACCTGCACTTTCATTAAGTGACTTGCTGAGGTGAAAGCTTGTAATGTTGCAACCCAAGTGTCCCTCCTCAGACGACAGGAGTACTGATCTCTCAAGATTGCGCCCATCAATGAAGTTATTGGGAATTCCAGGCAGGCGAGAGGAAAAGGGGGGGCGGAGAGGGTGAGAAAACAACAGCGGTAGCTGATGATGAAAGCCTGGGGGACCACCAGTCACTCACTGTCATCTGAAGAGGAGACGTTTAGGAAGCGAGATCCGGCTTTAAAACAGGGATCACGTAGGAGAAAGAAAAAGCACTCAGAGAAACTGAAACGCAGCTGACGTCTTTTTTTTTTTCTTTTCCTCCTCTCCCTTGCAAGTTTCATTTGCCTCACTGTGTCTCTCTAACAGGAGGAGAGACGAGGTGCTGGTGCGAGATAAGCAGATGAGGAGACCCTGAGTGACTTTGTGATGCGAGCTCCCAAAAAACTGACGCTGCAATGGGAAACAGCAGAGGGGGGATTTTTTCCAATTAACACGCACTCATACGCGCACACACACACACACACACACACACACACACACACACACACGCACTCACACACGCATGCACACACACGCACACACACACTTTCCAAGGGGAAAAATACTGTTTTTGAGCACCACGGGCTCATTTCGAAACACAAAGCCTCACAATACGAGTGCATTTCAGGGAATAATAAAAATCATAATTTCACTTGTTTCTCTACCAAAGTTTTTACTTTTTTCAAGCACAATTGGCTTGTTAAGAGCCATCACTGCTGCCTGCTCCGTCCTAACATTTACTCAGGGCTAACCTCAGTCTGACCTTTACATTTGTCTGACCAAAAAAAATCGATTGATTCTCCCCCATTTGGAGCCGCATGTTTGTGTAGTGGTGAGCAACCCCCGCCTTTTCAGTGGATGGGAGACACGAGTCCTCGTTTACTAATTTGTCATTAGGTTTAGGTTCCCACTAACAAAGTGGAGCAAACCCAGTGACACAGGCGGGGGCTCAACTGTCTGCTGGCTTCAACTTTGCGTCGGAGCGACGGAGGGTGAAGCAGAGGTCCTCCCTCTGACAATGAGCACATCGCTCCACGTGTCACCGAGATTGAGACGCTATAATTAATGTGTTTAATTATTCAGCGCCTCTCATGATTAATTCAGTGACATCACTAACGCAGCCTTTACGGGTCTGCAGTCACGCCGCGGAGCTTCTGGACGTGGCAGAGGGACGGCTGTGGCCAGAGACCGTCCATGAGAAGGCTCATTGGTCGGATTATCATCAATTTTTCACGCCGTGACAAAAGATACGCTCCAGACTGAATCCACAGGCACACACATACACAAATACACACACACACACCCTAGCCTTGCTGGGGTACTCACCCTGAGTGGCGATGAAGTGGTTGGATCGATGGTAGCCCTGAAAGAGAGAAGAGGGATGACATGCTGAGTAAGCCATCTGCGCCTCAGGCACAGCTGTACAGGAGGGTGTCTCTCTCCGTTTCACCCCTTTCCCCCTCCTCTCCTCTCCTGCACTCTGCTCTCCGACTGACCCAGTCTTCGACCATGAAGCATGCTCCCCACATCCTCCCCCCCCCACCCGCCCACCTGCCCACCCCCCTCCACCTGTGCTGTCCAACCTATTGATGACTCCAGACCAAGTCTGTGCCCTGAGTGACTCCAGGGAGAGTTTGGAGCAGTTGAGACAACACATGGTAAATACTGCGTCCTGACAAGCCGCAGATAAATCTAAGAGGGAGCGATTGCTACAGCGCGGCGGGCTACCTGAGTGAACAATGCCTGAATCCTTGTGACAGTTTAATAAAGAAACTAAAGGCGCACACTTTTTTAATTTCAGATGTCCGACTTATTTATTCCTCTTTCACATCGCTGCCACGGAAACACAAATCCATTTCCATTCAGGATGCAATATGTGCTCGACCTGGGAGGATGAATCAAAAACAAACACCGGCTTTTGTCAGAAAACTTCATGAAGTTTTTCCCCCCCCCACTTTTTCCACGAGTAAACATGTGGACCAACGCATGACAAACGCATGACGCCAACACAAACAGCCTGCGAGAGTGGAAGCAAATGTGTACAGAGAAGCTTCACATATCAAAGGAAGTGACAACCTTTGATACAGATGACAGACATTAGCATATGATGAGCATGGGGTGAATGTGAATGATCCAATATGAAGTCGTCCCTACAACCTCGAGGGGAGATAAAAATCCACACAGACCACCTGACTCTTGAAACATAAACCCTTTAAGGGAGAACAAGCCCTTCAAAGGTCGTCTCGGACATCCTGTTTGTGAGCAATCGGAGGTAAACAAAACAGCTGTTTATGGCGGTTTAGAAACATCGCCTCGACAGGAACACTTGTGTCGCTTTATTGTTTGTTGAGAGGAGTAATTGGGGATAATTGATGTGGCACTTTCATGACTTGCATGTTTGGAGTGGAGAAGGCAGGTTGAAAATCATCCCAGCACGCTCTCGAGCCCGCTGGCTCTCGTTAAATCAGCGCGACAATCGACACTTGCAACCATTTTGATCTTTTTCGCATGCGGCGTCGCCTCCTCACGTGTCAAGTTCGTGGCACGACTGAGCTGTGTCCGCTTCCGACAAACGGGTGGGGTAGGGTGGGGGTAGGGTGGGGTGGGGAGGGGAGGGGAGGGGGCATGTTTGAAATGGAGATGAATGTCCAGTGCTGTGAGGCCACCTATCCACAATTCCTCAGGCCCTGGTCCAAACTCTGTCAGCGTGAACGCCACCGCTCCTCCACTTAATGCTGTCACCATAGCAACAAAACTTCCTGATTCTTGGCCACTTGTGGGAACTAACAGCAGGGTCCTCTATCCTGAGAGGAGAGGACACATCTCCCTGTGTTCATTTTAAGTCATTAGCAGAAAGGGCATGTTTTCTTTCTTTCTTTTTTTTTTTGGGTTGATACCACAAAAGAGCAAAAACGTGAAACACTCTGACCTTCGAGCATTTGTGGATAGAGGACAGTGGAGAGAGGAGAAAGAAGTGGGAGGAATAGGGGAGGAGGGGGGCAAAAAATAGTGCGATGGCAGGCAGAAGAAGGAGCAGTTAAGTACTTACTTCCCTGTTAATCCGAATCTACAGGGTCCAAGGTCGAGGAAGTGGGGTGGGGAGTAGAAAGAGAAGACATATAGGCTAGTTAATGAAAGAAGCTTTATGAGTTTAGGTAGCAGACAGGAGGAAGGTCTGTGTGAGTGTGCGTGTGTCTGTGTCTGTGTATGTGTGTGCGCGTGTGTGTGTTCTGATGCCTTTATAAGTGTGGTAAGATTGAGCTTCATGTGCTGCAGAGTGAATTTATGTCCTGAGGCCACGGGGCTTTGATCAAGCCTGATCTGCTGGTTGCTTTCTTCTTCAAATGAAAATTTCTGTTGGGTTTTCATAAATAAATTTGCATGAACGCTCCCTTTTCACTGTGTTTCACACACATATAGGATGCCATCAAAATTAAGGCTCGTAATTATGCCAGCATTCCTCTTCATCGCGTTACAGTTTTAAACTTCCACTTCCTGACAAGGGCTCTTTCACAAACTCTGATTTACAACTTTTTATGATAATATAAGCAAAAAAACTCCACTGAAAACTTTGGTTTCTGATCCTAAAAATAGATTCCACCTGTTCAGCATAAAGCTATCTTGATAGAGATCCACAGTTAAAAAGATGATGGAGTCAAAACCAGACGTACTTTTACTTCTCAAACGCAGCCTCCTTCTTCTTCTCCCCTGTCAAACCTTGTACCACCCAAAAAGCGTCTTGATTACTGACAGCTGGCTCAGAGACCAGAGGGTGTTATATCCGTCATTGCTAATGCAGCCGCTGGCCTGTGGCCTCCAGCTGAGCCCTTCGACTCCAAACTCTCAGATTTGTTTCTCATGTTCACACTGGTGGATGTCAGCACATGGACGTGCTCTGAAAGCTGATTCAGCGATACGACTCTGTGCACCAGTGCAACCTTCGTTCAGGTGAGCCGTCATTAGGTCGTGGATCAAGTTCTGAATGCAGCTCAACTCAGAGCTTCGCAAAGTTTTTGGTCAACTCCTACTTTGAACAAGGGGGGAATCTTTGAGCCCCAGCGGCCCCAATGGCCTCATGTCTCCATTCCCCACCAGTTGACTGTGACACGCAGTTTTTAGGAGCACTGCATGACCTGAACCTCAATTGAGACGGAATCCAGAAACATCAATCAAGGCAGTTTATAGGACTGCAGATCTCCCACTAGAGCCGCGAGGGTCTCAATGTTCTTTAGGGTTGAACTTTATCATTTTTATAAGTCAAATTGAGTTTGTGCCAGTGGCAAAGACTCTTCAAATGGTTATCAATCAAAACAACAGAATCAAAACTGAATTAGTTAGTTGAATCAAGGTTTTTTTACTCGTACTGCTCTGCAGGAGCTCAGTGCCCTTGTGAAGGTTCTGGATACGCAGTGGATTTTGATTCCCTGATCGCACTGATGGCTCAGGGACTCAAACCAGCAAGCTTCTGGTTACAAGGCTGCATTTCTAACTTCCAGACCACCATTGTCCACAACAAAATAAACTCAACAATAACACTTCACCCAAACCTTTTTTGATAGTTATGTAGGTGAAGTAGGAGAGGACATGACATAGATAAGTTGCCGAGCACCAACAGGATCTCTCAAAACGTCAAACTCTAACCTCAAGGACGTCCTCAAAAAAGATGCATAAACTGTGACACGGTTTATTTCTCAAAGGCAAACCTACAAGCACAAATGTCCGCTGCGAGATCTAATCAAAGAGAATTTACTGCAAAACTACCTACTATTGGTAAAAAAAGCTATTCCTTGAACCTGTTTCTCAAGGAATCTCCATGAATGAACTTTGTTGCATGACAGATGGGGTTTAATAACATGTGTTGTGCACTTTCCTCGCGAGTGCAACTAAAGTAAAAGCATGAAATTGTACAAAAGGAACTGGCTTGGATGGAGCACCCTGGAGATCAATACAGTGAACAGTGGAAGGATCACTGTGAGGAGCAGTCGCACTCAGGTACAGAATAAGTTAATTGTATCTATTTAGAAAGGGATTCGGAATAACACAGTAAACCATGATTGCTTCACCCAGCTGTTGACACCACTTTTCCATCTGAGCACTGCCTAATTCAACACCGCGAGCTGCTGTGCAAGCTGCACACTGCTAATTTCAAATACATCTGAACGAAACAGCATGAGATGCTTGTGTGTTGCTGAAAATGTGGCCATGCTGCTTCCATCAGGAGGATGAGGACAGGCTTTGAATGCCAAATGCATCCAAATGAAGACCAGCTTGCTTCCCGAAACTGCAAAAGATGAGGAAGGTTGTGCACCTTCAACATAACCAGGCAACAAGTGACAGAGTAAAAGGAGTTTCCTCCTCTGTTCTGAAAGCTCAATACTTTCACAGAGGGAGGAAAAACTTTTCCATTTAACCTCTGGTGAAATAATCACAGGCTGTCCAAAATATGCTCCGTGGTGGCTAAGTAGCTCCAATTCAGCGTGCCCGGTCAGCCTTGTCAGGGAGTAACATCGCTGACACCGTAGTGGCTGCTGAGTGGTGTTTTCCCTCTAATGTCTGCACCTCGGTGCCCTAAATGCTAATGGAGACCCTCAGAGAAACTACAGCCTAACAGCAGGCCAGGATTTTAACGCCCTCTCGTCGTAATGAAGCCTCTAAAAGCGTCTCACCACTGGCCTTTCTCTATAGAGAGATAAAAACGAGCGGGGGAAAAAAAACCCTTCCAATCTCAATAAAACTAATGGTAATTTGGACAAAATGAGAAATCCACCCAAAATCAGGTCAACACGTGTGATGGGGAAAAAAAACAACAAATGGGTTATTTCTGATGATATTCTTCGAAAATTTGGACGAAAACTCAGTTTTCCAACCTCTTATCAACCTCAAACAGAAGTGGGAGTACATCAAGCTGCGTCAATGTCCCACCGCCTGCTGTATTTACTTTACTGCCATCCCACTGGGAGGCATGCAAAATAAATCTTGTGAGACAAAGAGCTCGGATCGGATTGCCAGAGTCCCCCCCCCCCCGACATCACTCAAATCAACTGCACAACTGACGGATAATCCACCGGGTAAACACAACACAAACCTCTGCTTGCATCTGTTTGTTGTTGTTTTGTTTTTCCTTGACGGCCTCTCTAAAAGCTCCCACCTCGGCACGCGCGTCTGACTCCCCTAATAAACACAGCCTCCACCTGCTTTTTATGAATGAGAACACGCATGAATGAGACCGCGTGAGAGACGCTTGCGACATATACATGTATTTTGTATGATCAGTGAGGATGCTGCTTCATGTGTGTGACAGTTGATGTGAACAGTGGAGGGGATCATCTCCTCCCCGCCCATCCACAGATTGGTTAATATCAATGCTGTCTATTTAATTTAGGGGGATTTGTAGCATCTTACAGGAGGGCTCATCTCATCCGCGGAGGCATTATATGCACTCATTCTGCTGGGTTTTAATAAAAGTGATAGCAGAGGTGGTCGGGGGTCAGGGAGCCGGAGCGAAACTGACAGCCATGGCATCTGGCAAAACACTGGCAGGAAGGGTGTCTGATTGGATGAAAGCTTCCAGGTGAAAGTGGGGCAGCAGACTGGTGGGCTTAACAGGAATGAGAGATGGACTGTGGCTTCGCAGGGTGTGAGAGATAGAGCCTCGGCCGAGGCCACTCATGTCGCGTATCGAACGGAAGCAGGAAAACAGGATTAGACTTACGTCAATGTAGTTTGCGTTGATGTAGTCAGAGTTGGGGTCTCCCAGGAGAGGGTGGAGCTTCACTCTGTGGCGGTCGTCTGTGGGAGATAAAAATAAAAGAGCACAGGGAGGCTTTTTTTTTTTTTTCAAGCCAGTCGCAGCACTTTCCACATTGTTGGGTTGAATTTCGCTCCACAGGATTACATTTTCCATGATTACTTACATCCCAGCAAGGTGTCATGCCTCCCTTTGGTTTTGTCCTTCTTCTTTGTGCAGTCCCAGCCATCAAAGAAGCTCTGCGGAGATACAGAGATACTTGTTGCAGATTTCAAGAACACGATTTTCTCCGTACGAGCCATTCAAAGGAGCCAAAGATAAACACAGTCACGGCTCCGTCGCGTCTTTTCTTTCGCCTTTTCCTCATGCTAAGGAAAAAAAAATCGTGTTTCGTGGTTATCATGAGATCAATCAGTGCATCTCTCACGCAGACTGAGAGCTGAGATCAAAAGCGACCGTCTCTCTCCTATGCAGAGGTTTGCTGCTTGCTGCCTGATATGTAATTAAACAAAACAGGGCCATGAGCTTCACACACGTGTTCCCTGTTCACAGAACCCACATGAGTCATGAACCCCTGGATGCAGCTATTTCCGGCAAAGCCCCCAGCACCTGGAATTTCTCACTGGGTTTAACTTTTAACGATATCAAAAGATAAATCCAACTAAATCCCCTCGGAATTAAATTTCGTCAAAGTAGAATTGTTCTTGTTAAAATAAAATAAAAAAAAACTGTGAATCACACAACCTGTGATTGCTATTATATTCTCATTGGTGTGTGTGTGTGCGTGTGTGTGTTTTGCTCTCAGGGCAGGTTCACACCTGTCAGGTCTACTGCAATTAAAACCAGAGCTGCTATGAAAGCTGCAGTGACGCGCCACTCCGTCTGTAGACGACTGAATGTCACCATCAGAAGTGGACCGAGTCGGGCGGAAAAGACGATTATGAAACTGCTTCCAAGAAAAAAAAACAATCCCCCACCGATCGCTGCTTCCAAGTTCTCATGGGAACGACGGGGAAATTCGTGCTGCTTGTTTTTTTTGCCACAGTTTCTGGACGATTGGTGAGTTTTGCAGCTGATAAAGTTTCCTCCTCAATAATCCAACATGATCGAACAGCACGTTTTTGGAGCCACATCAGAAGTGTGAACACCGACTTGGTAAAATAAAGCACAATGAGGATTTTTCAAAGCAACAAAAGGAGAAGACTGAGGCCACAGCACCTCTGCACCATTTGAAAGAGAGTCTGAGAGTCACATCAAGACGGTGTGACCTGCAGGCTTTAAATGAACACAGGTGTGGAGAAAAATAGCGTGTGTGACCACACCAGATGTTGTTTTGTTGCTCATCATTTATTTCTTCATTAGCTCTTTGTTTGATTGTTGCTTTTTTTTCAATTGTGTTGTATTTTTGTTGGGTGAGGTGAAAAATACTTTTTCAGGGCTCCTAAATAAACAGTATCGTTCACTAACAGTTTGCCAGAGAGAGGGAACGAAACGAACCAAAACAGCTTCAAGACTTGACACACGAAAATGAAAATGGGCCGATTTTTCCAGTTCACTTATCCAATCCTGTTTTTGACAGTGGGACATTTTTAAATTTCACACTCCAGCGTTTATACAAATTACTGACAGAAAGTCAGTTTAGAAAAATTTGCGTCTTTGTAGTTTTTTTTTTTTTCATCACGCGAACAGAGAGAAAGCGGATGAAAAAATACATTCACAACAGCATCCAACATTTGGAGTTCAAAGGCATTTTACAGATTCATTTCAACACGAAGTCAGCATAATTTATATTTTGTGAAAACTCCCCCCCCCCCTGTTCAGTGGGATCGGCTTCAGTTTTCAGACTCATATATATCAAGAGAGACTTTGAGTTTCTTCCGACAGTCCTGAATCTCCCAGCTGTTGAGGATTTGGCGGGTTTATCTGAATATGTATGAATAAAGATATGTACAAATGAGTGAATCACTTTAAAGAGGCTCATAAACAGTTGAATCACCAACAGAAGGAAGCTTGTGAGTTCCGAGATTGCAATTTGGCCAAAGCGCTCGGCAACTCTGCTGTCTACCTGCAGGCAGCGAACGCTCGCTCAAACACAATTGATTTATACTTCCTCCACTACAAACAGGAAGCCAAATGTACACACTGTATCTGTCCACAGAGACCAGCCTCGCCGGTAATGCTCGTGGGGCTTAACTGAAGACAAACACTCTTCCTGCTCCCCTCAATTACCACCTCCAGCCTAATTAAAGGCTGCTTTCATGGAAAAAAGACACATCATTACCCTCCTCCTTCACAACACTGGAAAAAAAAAGACAAGTCACGCAACACAGAGAAAACTACGATGATTTATTCCCATGTGATCTGATGTGATCAGGGCTCCGTCCAACCTTTTGTCTGTCTCTTTGCGTCTTGACGTCGATTCACAGAAGTATCAGCTGATAAGCGTTGTTCTGATGTTTACACATACAGCCCGCTAATCACCGCACGGTGAGATGAAAGTGAAGGCAGACGAGCTGTCGAGCAACCTGCCTGCTGGAAGACCGCTTAGCTGCATTCACAAACCACCGCCTCATTCCCGATCATCCGCCTGCCAGCGTGGATACATAAGTAAGCGTTTACTCTCACGAGTCGTCGCGAGTCACTCCGGGGCCAAATTAAGCCTGCAAACAGCCACTTCAGATCAGCATACAAATACACACACACGCAGATACACTCAACACACACATACACACAAGCAGACAGCAACATCAGTTGTACCCCCAGTGGTTTTTCAGGAAGTGGGGGAATTTGGTGAAATTCTGCCCAAGTCTGCATGCTGAGCAGAGGATTACAACTCGGTTCCCCCACAGAGAGCCAAAACCAACCAAATCCTGCATGGGATTAGACCCTCCTCTTCACTTTTTCTCCCCCCCCCTTGTGCTCTCTCTCCACTTCCCTCCGACTGCCTTGTTTTGTTACCTCCTTCTAGAAATTCTCTTCATCACCTCCCTCCCTGTCCACCTCTTCCTCGCTCCCTCCCTCCCTTATGTTTTCTGACACTAGACCTCTGAGCCGGCTTTGTTTCTCTGCGCTCCCACCACTCCCCCCTGCTCGGTCCTCAGGAGAGACGCTCAGGCGAGGAAAAACAGCGGAGGAGAAACTGTGAGAAACGGGCTTTCTGTCGGGAGGGGAAGGAAAACAACAGAGACCAGAGCAGGATTGATTGGGAACCTTTGCTGGCACGGATCGATGGAGTGGGCTGGTCACAAGGATCACATAAAATAAGTGGAAGGAATCATGACACCACTGAGAGTTGTCCAAACTGTTACGCTCTGTAATCATTGGCGAGTGAATGTTTGAGCAACACGTCCAATATTTCCTCCAATATTAATTGGAGGAAATTTTCTGTTTACACATTTCTTGCAATGAAACGAAGACTGAAGCTTATCTTCTTTATTTGTTACTTTAAACTTTTTTAGAAATCACACATTTACTCAAATCCTCTTAATGTTTTCATTATTACTTTCTTAATGCAGAAATATGGTGATGTTTTCTTGTTTTGAGATATTCAGACACTTTTGGATGTGATGCTTGACAAAGTGCTTCGCAAACTCAACGAGGGGCCAGTTTGCCGGTTCAAGTTCCCCTGATTTTTGCGAGGTTGAGGTGAGGGAAGCGAACGCCGCCGCTCGTCTCACCCTCATCACCACCACCGTCAGCCCTCCAGCAAGGCCTCGCCGAGCTGCAGCGCCACTTCGCTCCTGGTCTGCGAGGTCGGAGTCCACCGCGAACAGGACGAGTTCAGGCAGAGAGAAAAATCTCTCCGAGTGATCATTAAAAAATAACTTAAACTTCACCTAATCCTGTCTGAGCTTGTCGTTCTCTTTCACCCCCTCCATCGAATTACACCTGTAATTTTTTTGAACTGCTATCGAATCGAGGATGAGATTCATATTCCACCATCCTCGCAGTATAAACCTCCTCAAGGATGTTCGACATGTTCCGCAAAACTTCTGGACCTTTGGCCGAGAAGGCAGCTGATGTTTTTTTTTTTTTTTTTTTCAAAATCACAGCGCTAATTTAGAAGCTGTTTCTGAGCTTCGGGTCCGTCTTCCTCGCCGACTTCAGCCTCGAGGTGCATAAAAGCTTCGTGAAAGTTTGACACTCTCCTGTGAAGTTGTGCCGTTGTTTACCCGTCAGTTGCTGCAGTGGGAATACGACTGTCGTGACAGCAGCTGCCTCACATGCGAAGCCGCTTTACAACTCCCTGTAAATTCTTGATCAATGTTTTTAAAGAACACAGGTATCCCTCAGGGAAATAAAAAAGCTATACCTGCCGAGGGAGCATAATATGATACCCCTCATCATTTTCCTTCATAATAGAGAGAGACACTCCATCAAAACACACACTCTTCGCACAAAGGGGAAAAAATAAAAACACAAAGAGGTGTGTATTGATTTTCTGAGTGGAGTGTGTTTTTTTTGCCCGCGAGGGGCAGTTTAATGATTCTACAAGCAGAGTTCCAGAGGGGGAGAAAAAAAAAACCATGAACCAGAGACAAAAGATGTTTTCTCTCCTTCATGGACGCCCTCGGCCATGGGTGACAGAGACGGACTTCTCCCCGGAGTGTGACTTCCACTCTCAGCCACAGTCGTCCCACTGGGGAGATGTATGCAGAGATTTGGGGCCCTCATTACGAACGCCGACTCGTCTAACGAGCGAATGGCGGACCGCTGCACCAGCAGGAGGCGAATAAGCAATGTTCGGCAGAAGAAACATGTCTTATGGTTCAATCATGAACTGAACTCCGACGGCGCATCTGTGCAGAGCCCCACAAAAAAAAAAAAAAAAAACAAGAGAGAATTACTGCCTCACAGTAATGCCTCTTCCAGCCAGCAGGGGGGCAGTTAACATAAATGTCTGTGCCAACTCGTAAATGTAGAAAATTGTAGAAAATTGTTGGAGGCTGTAAAAAGTAATAGATTTTTGTGCTATGGCAGAAAGATCCATTGGTGGGAGTAGTTGAGTGGATTTAGTGATTTCTAGGGGAACACGTGTCGTTTCTCCTGAATTATCAAGAAGAAGAAAAAAAAACACTGTAAAAAAAAAAAAAGCTTTGTGACAAAAAAACAAAAACTGAGCTTTGCAAATTAAACGTTCATGACATTAAATTGTGATAAGCCGGTACGCCAGTGGAGCAACTCAAATCCAGGTCAGGTGTATAATTTCACCATTATTACATTTGGAGAAGATATTATGATTTTTTTAAAACAATTTGTTATGTTGTTAATTACCTATGGACACAAAAACAAAAATGCTGCTCCCACAAGTTCACATTCTTCTTCAAA
>JAUESE010000010.1:10670745-10682717 GCA_032274725.1 Malacoctenus triangulatus
ATGAAATTTTGGCCCTTAAACAAGTGGCTTTAGTTTGTGATGTTCATGAGACTCGAACAGTTTGTGGTTTCACAACATTTATTGGAATTGTACCCATTTTTTCTGAATAAAAAGAAACTTTCTTTTAAAGGGCAAATATGAGGTGACAGTGATTCTGACTTTTTGGCTCACATAAATGAACTCACGAGTCACTCAGTGTCAGAAAAAAACAAACAGAAGTAGTGAAAAACAGCGTGAGACACGAGGATATGGATCATTAATATTTAGCACCACAGGGGGACTGATTTGATCTGGATCCAGAGAAGTTTTTAAGTTTTAATAATCCTCTCTCTTCTCCCTCCTCATTGAACTCTCAGCTATTCCATCCAAATACCAAATACCATCTCCGCACAAAATCCTGATTTGGCTTCCCCCTCGAGTGAGAAAGAAACATGTCACTCAGAACGTGCGGCTCAGAAATGTGTTTCTGAAGTGTCATCCTGGACAACAACGGAACTGTGCCACTGAGCTGCGAATGAACTGCAGCTCGCCTTGCAGAGATTCGCAACACTTATTATCAGGTTCAAATCTTTGTCTGTTGGTTTGGCCTTTTTTTTCTTTTTTTTTGCAGCATGCGATAAAAAACATCGGCTTGATCCATTAAAAGAATTACGAGTCGTTTTGTGGGAGTAGTTTCTCATTTTTAACCTTCAACACAGAAACATTGATGAAGAGATTTATTACAGGGTTTCTGTTGGCTTCACCTAATGAAACTTGGGACTTTTTAAGACCTTTTTAGAACCATTGTGAACAACGTTCAGATATTGGCTTTGCTACTAAAGGGGTTCGTGGGAAATTTTGGATTTCCAGATCGAAGCCAAAACCTGTTTTCCCACATTTACTCCTCTGCGCCTCTTTTCTTCTGCCCCGTCCTCTCCATGCTATAAAGCTACTCACAGTGGACATGTGACTCACCGAGTGGAGCGAGAGATACTTAACCTCATCAGGTCTGCCGTCACAACAGAGGTGGCCAAATGAGGATGATTTATTCTCCTGCATGTGACCCGGATGCCTTTTTAACCTTGGTAATTAATTTCGGAGGGTGGCGAGGAGGCTGCGCAGATGATGCGTGATTGATGGCCACCCACAACTCTCACAAGAGCCGCTCCTGCTAACAAGGTGCCTTAAAGATCAGACCTGTCCACACAATTACACTAATAAATGACTCAATTTCAGGTGGTTTACTCATACATCATCTGACGCTGGCGTCCATCGCTTGTTTTTCCGCAGTTTCGAGGGCAGGATCTGATTTGTTTCTCCAACGCAAGACTTCAGGTAAGTTTGTACCTTGCTGTGTCAGGTATATAAGGTCAGGTCTGGCCAGTGTCTTCCAGCAGCACCAACAAAGCCTCCGATTGGGGTCAAACATGCCTGCTGACGAAGGCCGCAGGCCAGAATTCGGGCACAGCCGAGACATAAACTGTATATATGTTGGAGCTGCCACGAAAACATCTGAAAACTGCTTTACTGAAAGTTTATAGTGTGATACTTGGTTTATTGATTTAACCTCTGAACAATTCTCAACACACACACAGTCACGCACGTCATATAAATAGTTGAGATAAAAAAACTGGCAGGCAAAAGCAGGTTAAGTTGCTCTCTGTGTTTCCTCTTTAAAGACACCTCTGAGGTGTTTCACACCTTCTTCTACACAAAACTCTTTTCTCACGGCGGGTTCAACACAACACTTTTTTTTTTTTTTTTTTACACCGCCGCCACAAACAAAGCTACAGGAATCGCACGGAAAATGTTACTTCTACCTTAGGGGACCCGATCGTGAGAATACTGCTGTCAGCCTTGACACAAAAACACATTTAAAACATAAGAAAGCAACAAATACTTGACGCTGGCTTGACAACCGTAATTTTTCAGCATGGAGAGTGAGAGTAAAAAGTCTCATCATCGTTCAGGAGCGAGGATGATGTTTGATGGAAACAGGTTAGCAAAGTTTAGAGACCCATAAACTACAATTTAGTTGACCTTTAAAGATAAAACGAGACGTTGAATCTTCACAACATGTTACAATGGAGAACGACCGGCATTTTTTTTCCCCCTCACTGGAGACCCCTGATTGGCTTAAAAAAAAGACGTTAGACCCCCAGTCTGACATCAAAAGAAAGAATATTATAAACTAAAAATGCTAAACAACAAATAAGACGTACTTTCTTCAGATACAATGAATGTGACCTTATTTTCCATAACGCAATTGAAATGCACACAAAAAGCCCTGAATGAGCACTAAGCTGCACAGAAGCCGTCCACAACGCTTCCCCATTGTGATCAGTACATAAAGGAAGCGTTTCACTTCAAAGTGTAGCGTTGAGGTAGAAAACCTCCTGCAAAGTGTACGGAGAAAAAAAATTACAAAGTCAAAATTAAAGGGAGAAAAAGAAATTAGATGTAAGCGCTTAAAAAAAAAAAAATCCTCCAACTGTGATGTTGAATTATGTATATCACTGCTGCTGGTGTCCTTGCCTCTGGTTCTCTCACTTGTAGTATGTTTAAAGCGAATGGCCCAATTACAGTTACATGCTGCTCTTTTTAAAATGGAAGTTGTTTTTCCAAGAACACACTCATGGTCTGAATATAGAGTTTTTAAAAAACACTGTTCTTTGGCAAAACGCAGCTCTGGGTGTGAAGCATCAGGTCCTTTTGTCCAAACAAAGCAACGGCAGCATCGCAAAGGTAATAATTGGCTGACGAGGCTCCGTGTTGCACTCTGGTGAAAACAGGGCGGCGACGCCTCCTCACCTCGTACTCCTGCTTGAAGCCGTAGCCCTCGGCCGTCTTCATCTGGTTGATGTGCTGGAGGAGGTCGGCCACGCGGACGGCCGGGTGGAGCTGCCCCGTGTGGTACGGCGAGCCTTTCCGTCCGCACTGGTGCCTCGGGGAGCCTCCCAGCAGGCTGCTGGCCTCGTTCACCGAGCTGCGAGCGTCACCTGAGCCACACGGACACGGTCGGAGTGAGACCGCGGGACAGCCGGCGACCCCGAAGCGAGGGACATAAAACACCGAGCTGAGAAATGCACGTTTGATGACATAACAACCACTGCTTCTCCCATCTAGACACAAAGAGACCTGCAGACGTGTCATTTGGAGGAATGTCTTTACAACTGGTGAGCACCATCTCGTCGCTGCGACGGCAGGTGAAAAGAGACCAGCGCCTGCTGCAGCTTAGGTAAACACATTTGTCTTTCCCCCCTCTGTGAGACTGTCGATATCGAGAGGCAGATAAGAACGTATGGGACTGACACGAATCCCATATTTTTGATTTAATCAAACGTTACTTCCACACGTAACGGCCCCTTCTTTCTTTTCCAATCTTGCGAGGCACTTAGTGTATCAGCTGCAGACACCGAGAGCAACTCGTGCTGGAGAAAAAACATTTTTCAAGAAGGTTGATAGCCATCTTTGAAATTGACTGACGCGTTCACGGAGGGACGGCGTGACAGACAGTGAGATTACAGTGTGAGGGATGGAGCGCGCCGCGCTAAGCTCGGCGAGCCCCGGCGCGTCCGTCTTACTGCGAGTGCCGCAGGTGTGCGCGTCCATGAAGGAGAGAGCCATCCTCTCGTCCTCCTGCAGCGTGCTCTGGTCTGTGAAACTGCGCTCCATGGAGCCCATGTGACTCTTCTCCTGCCGGTAGGTGATGGGCGTCTTGTTCATGTTCACCGGCTTACTGTTGGACGGAGAGGTGAGAGGAAGAGGGGGGGGGGTTGAGATGGAGACAGGGAGGATGGGTAGAAGATAGAAGGAGAGAGAGAGGAGGGGAGAGCAAAAGACAATGTTATATTTGGTTAGGCTTTGCATTAGTGTGAAGACTGGAGGGGAAATTGAGAACAAAGGATGAGAAATCACAGGTATAGAGGGAAAAGAAGTGAGCAATATAAACGGACTGAGTGCTTTATTGTCTCTCCCTGCGCGCCTCGTGATTGACAGCCAGAGCACAAGCATGTGTATGGTGGATCACAGAACGATGGAAAAGCAAAGAGGTGGAGTCACTTACGGATAATAAGAGTAGTAGTCCCTTCTGGCAGTGCGGAGAAGGAGAGAGAGGAGAGATAGGAGAGGAGGGAGGGGGGGAGAAAAAAAAAAACAGCCAGAAAAAAAAGAAGAGATGTAAGATGAAAGCAATGTCAGCCGACGGGAGAATGCATTGATTACAGCGAAAATGAGAACCAACCACTCATGTGCTGAGCTGTGCGGGCGGCCATATGACACATGCGAGCGTATCGAGCAGGTGCTGACAGACCAAACCGCAGCGCGGTAGAAAAAAAAAAAAAAAAGACGTGTGCTCCCTTCAGTCCGATGCGTCTCAGTGTTACACTTCAAGGACTGCAGCACGTGGCGTCCTGTCACAGCAAATTTAGTAATCAATTCTGTAAAGACGGAAATTCACGGTGGCTCAGGAGGAAACCCGGCCTCCAAATGTGCAGAAGTGGTGATTTTCACTATCAACATTATTCAATATTACTATGATCGCGGTGTCAGCAATTTAAGTAATGATTGCGGGGAGCTCGTGATAGCTCCCAATTTGGCATGTCGAGGTCTTCAGGTTTCAATATGGCCCCTTCAGGCGAAGGCAGGTTGGGCTTCAGGCTGTGGGGGGGAATCGCTGCGGAGCCACAGTTGCAGATGATTTACTGTAGACCTGCGAGATCATTGGCTAATAATCTCTAAAAGCACACCTTTTCCCTCCCAATTACCATCTCATTTAAGGGTCGGGCCTCTGCTTGGTGTGCGTAATTAAGTGGCTAATTGAATTGCATCCGCCTTTAATTAAATACTTCACACTCAGACAGGCTCTGCAGATGAGAGTTGTTTGGTCCCTCTGGCGCGCCATAAGGAAAAGGAAAACAACGCAGGGCCGGCGGGTGGTCCAGCTTCACCCCCCCGAAAACAAGCGTGACCTTTTATAGAAGTTCAGCTAAAAATAAAAAAAAACAGCAAACGGCTTCCCAAACAAGACAGAAAGCAAAAAAAAAAAAAAACAAAACAAGGTGGGAGATGTGATGGTGCATAATGAGGCGTGTTTCGAGTGGAACGGCTCACGGGAGCTATTTACCCTTTCTTAATGATGATGATGACAGCCCCCAGCAGGAGGATGAGGACCACCAGACCGCCTGCACACACGCCCAGGATCAGTCCCATCTCCTCCGAGTGCTGAGACACCTCCAGGGCCTTCCGGTGGTCTTTGCAGGCCGCTACAAGTCAGAGGGCACATTCACTTTAATATTCACAGGTGAGACAATAACAAGACAGTTTTCAACAACAGCCAGTGTGAGATTTACAGGCAGAAAAAATTACCAGCATGCCTTCTTTGAACGATTAAAGAAAAGAATAGTGTGAAAAAAGGAAAAAGTGAGGGCAAAATTATCATTCCTGACAGACACACGATTTGAAAGTGATTATAAAGTGAATGCAGGGAAGATCCCCTGAAAATGAACAATGACTGCGGTGCAAAACAGGTGTGAAGTGTGAGAATGTCACAGGTTAAATAAGGAGACATGTCATTTATATGAAAGTGAGAGCCTCAATTTAGCTCCAGATACCAGAAAAGGGTATTTATTTCCTATGGACCAAAGCAGACTATGGACAACAATATGATTTAATTGGAAACTAAACTGAAATTCTTGCATGTACACAAAGAACCACTTGACAGGAGACAAGCTGTGAGTGAGACGTATGAAAGCAAGAGTAGAAATTACATGTCAACCATATAAATCCCATGATCTGCACACACTCCCCCGTAACTGCTTTGTGCTGTTTTTTCATTGGTGTTTCACATGTTTTGTGTAACATAAGCATTGAAAAAAGCAAAGAGATCCAGAATCCATAACGGCATGAAGAAAAAAATATGATGTTGCAGATCTGTTGGCTCACCGTCCAGTCTGATTACAAAGATGAGAAACTAAACTCTTTGAAATTCTGCTTTTGTATTAGATTAGAAACTTTTGTTTTGCCCCCACAAACGCGAGCAGCTTTCATGGGAGCGCCGCCTGTTATCCTACCCTCACTTATCCTGACGGCTGTGATGAGATCGACTGATCCGACTGGAAGAGAGCGCCTTTTCAAGTCGACTTCAAGATTACATGAAGAGGTGGCGCTTTGACAAATTAGCTCGCAGTCCTTTCAGATCAGCGTGGCAAAATAAAAATGACTGGTTTAGGAAAGTGTTCAACTGGCTGCTCACATCCCTGCCATCGCGGGGACCCTCGCTGACTTCCCGAATACGCTGCGTTTCCATGAGAGCGGAAACCGATCCGCTGAGTTTCATTAGTCTGGTAGAATATGGCCGCCCGCGCTTTGTCCCTCGATCAATTTCAGATCTTACAGTCATACAATGACACAGTGATAATAAACCCGACACCTTCTGATTGCAATTATACATCTTGACGCTGTGATACGCCCACCGAGGCTTTCATTTGCACTTCCAATCAATAATAAATGGACTGCTTTATTTTTGTCAGTTGGATCTATCTACGCAGACCAACAGTATAATCTCAAGGTGCCCTGGTGTCTGTGAGCTACTGGAAAGGTCGTTATCATAATAGCAGGTTATTCATTTCTCTGGCATAAAGCTTCATACTTATGTAAATTGTGCTGAGCAGCAAGCCTTTTTTTTTTTTTGTCTTGTTCTCGGGGCCCACTGGTCTAGTTTTTTTTTTTTTCCTTTTTTGCAGTGTGTGTCAGCCTGTCCTCCAGGCCCTGACAGCCCTGAAACCAGCCCTTCTGAGCCGTTTGGAACAAACTATCTGGAGAGCGGGAGAAAGTCAGAGCAAGCCTGGGGACAGAGCTCTATCTCGCAGCCTGCTGGGGGGGAAAAAAATGGGGCAACGGGAGGTGAAAACGCCGCCATGCTTCGGCACCGCTATCAACAGCCACTCGTCGGGTTGCTTCAGAAGCCTCATCCCGAAATTAAGATGAAAGTGCATGGTATCATTTCATTCTCTGGCAGCACTTTTCCACCAGTGTTGGGCGTCTGGCAGATCTGGATATCGAAAAACAGTCGGCGTTATTGATGTGGGAATAAAACGGGTCCTTCTCAAGCTGCTTTGGACATCGCTTTTGTGTTGCTAACCGTACATAGCATGTTGTTCCAAAAACACCGACACGGCTCCATGTGCTGTTTATAGACACCACATCTGACAGGTATATTTTAGCTGTCAGCTGTGGTAAGTGCGGGTTTAGTCAGACAGTGAATCAAAGATGATTTCTTTTGTGGTTCCCATTCACACAAAGGGACACACCATCATCCAGAAAGCGCCCTTTGAGTCTGTGAGTGAGCGCGACTGAAAATAACAAAAGATTTCGGGCTGTCGGAGGAGGAGCTCCGTTCCAAAAAAAAAATAGTTAAAAAAAGGGGGCCTCAGTCGCAGATGGAAGACTCGCTTATTCTTTCGCTGCGACTTCATTTCAAATTACATTCAAGTGAGATACGAAGGCACCTCATCCTGGCAAGAAATGTAGATGAGGAGGTGAAAAATCAATTTCAGTTTTCTGACATTTTGGACAGATAAGGCGGTTTTGCCACATTTAGCCCTGGAAATTTCTATTAAGCCAAACACGAGCATGAAATAGATTTCCACATGAATCCATACACCTGCCAGCTGCCCGATGGTGGAAATTGGCACTTAGAGGAGGAATGGAAGTCTATTGTTGTGTTGAGCCTGCCACAGGATCCTTAATTAAACTGTCACCTGGAAGTTGAAATGTAATCTCCAGCTTTGTTATCCAAGCCAGAATCATTTGCCTCCACTTTGCTTGTGATGGGCTGCTGGATAATAACAGCTTAGGAGCCGATGATGCAGAGGCGATGTTAATGGTGGCGGGATCACGGAGATCACAAACAGCCACCAGAAAAAAAACCCTCTGACCTGCCACACCTTGAAATTGAAAATCACACCTTTCATTCTTGTTGGTTTGGGACAATATGGCCCTTTATTTATCATTACTTGATTTCAGGTGTGATTGCGAGAAGGGCTGACACCAAATCAGATTTTCAGGACATAATTATCTTGACTACATAATGTCATAGGACCGAAATAATCAAGATATAAAAAAAAAGCCTTAAAAAGCTTAATAATGAAATAGAGAAAACTTTAAACTTGGGTTTGGAAGTTTAATTAAATCCTCAACCCAACAATCCCAGACAGTTCTGATGTCGTTTCCTAATAACAAAAAAAAGAGAAAAACTGTAGTTTTGGCTTCGGTCTGCTGCTCCGCTGCCCTCTCGAACCTCAGTGGTCTCTGTGTGGTCTTGTGGTTCTTTGTGTGGTAAAGCAGGTATCTCTGCAACCCTTCCATGTTAATGGCTGTACACTAGAAAGGCTGAGTCTTCATTTCTCACTCCCACGGTTATCACCAGTACCGATACGCTGCGACAGTTTTAACTGTGAGCTTTTCCCTCTTTGATACTTTTTCTTTTTAATTCCACGGACTAATCTATTTCTCTCTGAAATGTATTTCCATCCTGATTGTGTTAAACTGTTACACCTCGGCTGTGCATTGCTTTTCTTCTCTCTGTGCTCAGTGTCAGAGGAAAAGAGGCAGGCGCCGTGTAAAGTCCATTGCTGAGAGAAAGCATAATTAATCAATGCCTAAACCGGGCCGCATGTGGCAGATGGAGTGAGGAGCTGAGCTGAAATGGCTGGCCTTGCCTTTTGGCTTTATGCTTGAGGAGAGCCTCATCTCTTTCGCTCTGCGCTCACAAAAAGAGGCCTTCACCAAAAAAAAAAAAAAAAAAAACGACACCCCGCCAAGTCAATTTACTTGCAAGGCTCTGCTTACTGTTGCAGTGCGGTGATAACTATAAATACATGACTTTTATTCACCATGATCTGACAGTGTACTACAGCAGAGGGGCTCTCCTGCCATCAAGACTTAGAGTCAATTTCTCTGCCCTTTTCATGTCCCTTTGAGTCCAAAAGCTGAGGTGCAGAGGAGGAGGAGGAGGGGGGGGGAGGGGGGGTGAAGTGGAGGGGCTGGCTTCTCTCATACTGATAGGTCAAGGTAGCTCCATCTGCAAGTTTTGATCTGGAGAACCCTTCTGGACCGCAGTGGGGTCACGGCCCTCAGATGTAGCTGTCTGGTGGGCCGCTGATGAGAACAAAGAGACTGTGTTTGATACAGTGTGTCCTGGCGTCTGCCCCCAAACAAACAGGATGAAAGCCCGACCCCTGACCCCTCCCTGCTTGTTGCCCTTTCCTCTGAGGCAAAAACAACGAGGACCGTCACACAAAATATGTCCACATCCTCACCCCTGAACCTGGGGGAGGGGGGGCGAACAACGGCGCAGGGGGGAGAGTGAAACAAACCGTAACATCGCAGTTACACTGCTGTTCTTCCCTCCGTCTTATCTAATGAGAGTACAACAGCATCGTGAAGAGTTCAGGATTGATGTAGGGAAATTTATTCCGGCTCACAATGTTGGCGGGAGGAGAAATATTCATGTTGAATTACCTTTGCGAGCGATGCGGATGCAGTTTATTCTGGATTCCTGAAAGAGAAAGAAAACACCAACATCAGAGGGAAGAGTGTCACTTTACATTTTCCGTGAAACAGATGTGATGAAAGACAAGAGGGTGGCGTGAAATGCTGAGCCGAGACACACATATGGTGCTAAAAATACAACTACAACAGATAAGAATGCATGAATGGATGCAAAAAAGACATGCGATTTATTTGCCAAATTTGCAGCAAACATGTAAAGCAACTCCCCAACCTGCTGCTTTTAGACTCAAATCAGAAATTCAAATTGGGCAACAAATGCGCACTGCACTCCTCCTTCCTGAAGGATTTTGGAGTGAGGACACAGATAAACTACAAGAAAAATGACTTGGTGTAAAAGAGACAAATCACCTTCGAGTTCAGAGTCCCACAAACGACGAAATGGGGGGGGGGGGGAATCTAAAAATCTGAGGGCTGTGGTGAAGTGTGCGAGAAGGAGATTACAGATTCTTGCTAAAGGAGAAAAGATGAGAGTTGAAAGGGAGCGTGCATAATTAAGAGGAGGGTTTCAGACCAGTGCACCAATATGAAAAAGAATTAATTTTATTCAAATTCCAGCTGATGACATCTCAGTGTTATGAAAAGGACCTTTGTCAAACAGCACTAATGAGATCCAAGGCTGTAATCCAATTCCATCCTGCCACCTCATGGAGGAGATGTATTATCAAATTAAGATTCACAGATGCTAATTCAGGCATTATGGGACAATTATGCATATTTGTCATTGTGGAAATGAGTAAAAAGCTCCTTCCTCAAACTTTAGTTAAATCGTACATTGCACTTTTTTAATCTGAAAATCCGTTTTGGTTTTATTTTTGTTGAATACTTTGAATTAAATAAAAGCTGCAAAACAAAATTGACCTTCTGTCAGACAGACTCTCATTTCTTCAAATGTCGGCACAAAGAGCCACAGTTAAAAGATAAGAAACCGAAAATGTTTGCTGTGGCTCAATCCCTGTGATCCATCAGGCTTTAAAGCTTCACTAACGTGTCGTTTGTGTGTGTAATTGGTCCAAATGCTTTTAATTTCATGAATGAATCGTTAAAGTACAATTAGTATGTGAATAATATACATTGAGAAGGACACATTCATTTTTTTCAAGGATGGGAGAAACAATTGAAGTAGAAAAACAACTTGTGTTTCAATGTGAAAAGTTAGACGTGAGTTGTATCTCTGTCCTGATTTGTATATGAAACATATTTAGGTATGTCATGACATTTGTGTTTTGTTCAATTTTTTTTTGAGTTTTTTAAACCTTGTACAGAATTCAGCTATGCAGATTGTGTAATGTGTAAAACATTTGCACATGTGAATCAATGTGTGCCTTCAAAATGTCTCCACACAAATTCGAAACAGTCAAATGTGTGTCGGCACAAATTCTAAGTACGCACACGGGAATCCTATTATAGACGAAGACATTCCTCAACAAATGATCATGTTTGAATAGGAGCCTTTAACTCCGCTGCCACTACAATGGACTGTGAAGAGGAATTCCTTTGCTTCAAATGAAATATTAACAGAAACATTTTATAGAGTGTTCTCCAGCGTCGTGTCCCGTGCATGCTCAGCGCTCATCATCTCCCTCCTCTTAGCAAGTTGGGAATTTACAACTGACACTCAGCAACTCCGATTTCATATAATACGAAGCAAAACAAAGATGACATGACATGTAACATCTTTAAGAACCAAAACAACCCGATGTGCTGATGCTGCGCGCTCGTGATACATTTCGAAAATGAGCAAAAAGTTGTGCCTGCACGCCAAGAAGCGGGATCTGTTTGACTTACAGCTTTTCTGGACCTTAATAGATTTTTTTCATCACATTTCAATATGTAGTGATTGTCCATTTGTTATAATTAAGAATCATTAATCAAATTACGCAAAAGTGCAACCTTGGTTTAATTTTATCGTACGTGTTTCGAGAACTGCTGAGCGGGTGACTTTGAGCTTTCCAGGGACACAGTCACTCAATTACAGGAGACATTTTCTATCAGAAAAAGCTGACTCTTCTGAACGTGCCGCCTTCATGGGAAAAAGCATTTCAATCCATTGGCTCGCTCAATCATTACGGGCCGCGGCAAATTGAGACAGATACATTTAAAACTGTTTACCGCAGATGATACACAAAAAATAGACTCCTGGGATGAATTGAAGCCCATTTCTAACCTACACATGTAAATGACTGTACACCAGCTCAGCAGAACCGGTAATTGGCGCGCTCCAGATTGTGGAAGACGCATCACGGTGCCAGTCGCGCAAAAGAAGCCACTGGTTCTTGGCAGCTCAAGATCCCGACGCGCGAAATGCCAGCCTGCACAGAGTGTCTCGCGTGTGGTCTTGTGTTTCTTCCTTTTCAGGCACAAAAGTTTGGTACACTTCTGTTTCAGGATCTACTCAAACACATTAAGGTGCATGCATGTGT
>JAUESE010000010.1:10691616-10718203 GCA_032274725.1 Malacoctenus triangulatus
TATATATATACACACATCAGTCTGGTGAGAGTTGGTCATACATGTTGAAAGTTAACTTTAAACCTGAGAATCAGCAACTTGTTCTAAATAATGCTGGGCCCTAAGTTGAACTATGCTATGCTATGCTGTGCTATGCTATGCTATGCTATGCTATGCTATGCTATGCTATGCTATGCTATGCTATGCTACGCTATGCTATGCTATGCTATGCTATGTTGTGTTGTGCTATTACCCTGTGACAGGATGTAAAAAAAAGCAATTTGAAAAGCTGAAGGTAGACAAAAACGAGCCATCTGCTTGTCCTCACCTCGTACTGGGTGATCAGACCGTTCGGCTCGACAGGCTCCTCCCACTTCAGAAAGATCATATCATCGAGCGGGGTGAAGGTGAGCGACTCCGGTGCAATGCCTCCGGGAACTGTAAGAAATTATCGAAACAAACATTTGTCAGGGAAATTGAAGCACTAATCCCACCGTGAGCCTCCGCTGTCAATAACAGCGGCGAATGTCACAGTGGTGCAGAACAATGAGTCACACAACACGCAGCAGGCGAACAGAGAGCACACGTGCGGTTGTTTCAACCAACATGGTAACTTTCGTCACTGCGACTCAGCTGGGAAGAATGAATAAAAGAGCAAAAACTGTCAACATTTGATGTCGATTATCAAACAAATTTGAATCAATAGAGTGTTTTTCTGGAAAAATGTGTTTCTGAATGGCCGCGCGAAGACTGTCAGGATCTGAAAATCCAACTGCAAGCAGCTTTTGAGACGACTCCATAGTGTTGTGAATCCCTGCGGTCTGCGCGAGCACTGTACAGAAAAAGACGATTCAGGCCTGAGGCTAAAGCGAGATCCAAACAGCTGAGTCGACTGTTATTCTTCAATGGAGTTAGTCCCAAAGTTGCTTATTATTTCTTTTTGAGAAGGTCTTCATAGTTGGCGTGTAGCGCCATCATTACACATCAAAATGTCCACCAATCTATATCTATATCGATATCTAGATCTATATCTGGACCGCATATTGACTTTGTTCTCGTCTTTGATCCTGATCAAAACAGAGAAGAAGTCACATGCTCTCTTGCTCTTTGTTGTTGAGCTTTCTTGATGCTCCCTCTATATCACTGTCTGAAAAATCTTGTTTGTTTAGATTTTGTTTTCTCATAACAGAATTGATTTCTCCCTCAGCCGCCATGCAGACGACGTGTTTTCAGCACAAAAGGAATAACAGGAGATAAGAATGAGCTCCAAATCCTATCTGAGGATTGGCCGAGCCTCAGCTATAATATTTTTCTCTTTCATGTTATTTTTCAACTAAAAATGAAAAGGATCTTTTGTCATGCTGATTCAGCCGGTCAGCCGGTCACCCTCTCTATATCGGGGTGCGAGAGCAAGACAGAGAAGCCGACTGAGCCATCGGAAATATTTTCTGAAATATTTAAACAAATTCAGCTCTCACAAACAGAAACTGACGGATGCGTGCATTCGTATATTTGACCGCTGAAGGTGCAGATGATTTAGGTCGACGATAACCTGAAAACCACTAAATTAGAACATATTGTGACATTTACGGTGTGTTTATGGGAAGCCTCGGCTCTGGATAATCTCCATTTTGACATTTACTGTGAGAAAAATTAAACAACTGGAAACACTGCGGTATATTTTATACAGCACACTCCACAGATCATGAACTGAGCCAAGAATACAATTCAGCTTATAAAAGCGAGAACCCCGGACTCTCCGTCACGAAGGAAGTTTAACAGTCGGAGCTCAATCTAATTTAACTGAAGTTTCTCAGGTATATCAAAGCAATAAAATAACAGTGAGCCAAAACTGAACAACACACAACACCGAGAGCTTTAACAAACTACATAAAAGCTCTGATTAAAGTAACAGTATGTCTTTGTTTCGCCACATTTGTCAGTAGCAACGAAAAATACAACACCTGAATTCAGGATTAAATAAGTTGTCAGCTGCAACAAAAACAGAAAGTCACAGCCTAGTTGGGAAGGTCAGTCCAAGTATAGTATATTGTATACTGCTATTCCAGAGGCAATTTATGTGAAATATTCACTTTATTTAAATGACAATTTTCCTCTTGCGGTTTTGTGTGCTCTGTCTCTTCTTCACGCTATGTTTTCTGGAAGCTCCTCTGGGGACTTACTGTCCTCCTCCGTCTGAAAGGTGACCTCTCTGCCCTCCTTCTTCCCCTCCGGGTTGGCCAGTGACAGACGGACATGGATGCCGTGGTACGGTGGCAGATCACGCAGCGTGAAGCGTGAGGCGTTGTGCTCCACGGCCAGGCACTCGCGCACGGTGGTGTTGTGGCCCCCGCCTCCGCCCGCCATGGTGTAACGGTAGCACAGGGACACTGAGTAGGTGTGGCAGCGTGTCAGGTTGAACGCCAGATTTTCCCACTGCAGGGACAACTGCCTGGACTGGACATCAGTGGCCGTGAGGCCCCGCAGTGGACGCATGGGCTCTGAAAGGGAACGGTGAAAGATTGAAGAAGAAATGATGTGAGAAAAAACAAAATCCTTTGGACAGTGAAAACACGTGCAAGTTTATTGTGAAGCAGTGTTGTGAAAACTCAGCGTTCAGAAGACATAAGTAGCTTAAATGGACCTCAAAGTTGGCTGGTCCAGTGAAGTTTTCACATAAAAAATGACTTTGTCACCATTGTTTCAGTGCAGGACAGCGCGACTACAATCTGAAAATGTTCACATTTTTGCCCCTTTTTGAAAACATTTCTTGATAAAATCTCAAATCTGTTTTACCGCAGTGACTCTTTTATGACTTTTACTCAACTCAAGAGATTTTGCAGGTTTCAGCGTACACATTTTTACCGAATCACCCCCACAGATATGAAATTAATGTCATTAGTGCGATCTGGTGCAGTCAGTGGATCAGCTCTGTTGTCAGAGTTCAGTTTTGGGTTGCTTGATGAAAAAATACTGATATTAATTCAAAACTCCAGTGAGGTAGAGGAAGAGGAACTGCATTTTGTAAGTCCTCCCACAGACTCTCTGGTGTTTAGGCCCCCAAGGCCGCACGTTTGACCCCCCTCCCTGTTGTATTAGATATTTCGGCCCTCCATTGGCATGTAACGCGACTGACCCAGGAATACCCGGGAAGTTTTTCCAGCTGTTTCCGCGCGTCCGTGCCGCCATATTGCCCCCGCCACAGCTCAGAGGTCAGTCCGCTGCCAGCGCGACACACCCACACCCCCGACGGCAGAAAGCAGGAACTCATGCCAATTGCACTAATTAATCGGACAGGCTGCGAGTTGCCGGCGCGCTCCCACCAGCCTCCTAACGCCGCGCCACAGAGCAGACCGACCGACTGTCCGGCAGTGCTTCTTCCATCGCTCTGAGATTTTAGTCCACACGCGAAAAAAAAAATCCCAGCAACACACAAGGGCGTCCACTTCCGCTGGTCACTTTTACTGCTGGGTCATCGGGATGGCCTGTCACGTATTTTTAGAAGGGCGCCACGTTAATTCTGGTCATTGCCGGGTTAACCCTGATTTCTGTGACTCAGACTAAAAAAGCACAACAACTCCGTCTTTGATATCCTGCTCGAAATGTAATGGCGGGCTGAAAGCGACAGAGGGGCCTCTGTGCGCAGAGGCACAGACCTGCCAGTGTTCGGGAGGACGTCCGAAACTGAACAGGAGCCAAGTTTAAGCCAAGGACATCCTCCGTATCAATGGGGGCATTTATCAGCGGCCATTATTAACACAATCAATGCCTTTTTGTCAAGCAATATGCTCCATAATGTATTGCATAGCTTTATTCTTTTAATAGGGCATGTTGAGTAATGGGCCGGGGAGGCAGGGAGTGACAGCGGAGATATGGGATACAGGGAGAGATCAGCGAAGTTTGAGGTTGCTGGCCAAGGTCTTCATTCCTTCGCCGGCTCGCACACTCAGAGGGATTCTCACTGCGGCACAGATTAGAGCAGGGAACTTAAATAAAGTGGCTAATGCATCACTGAGCAGCGGCTAATGCATTAAAACAAGTATTATCTGAGGAAATGGATATAAAAGGTGATCCGTGCTCTTGCAAGGACATGGGAACACGCAGATCACACGCACAGATTATTTTAAGAAACCCTGCTTTAACAGTGTAACTATTCACACATATACATACATATATAAATATG
This sequence comes from Malacoctenus triangulatus, assembly GCA_032274725.1. NCBI lineage: Eukaryota > Metazoa > Chordata > Actinopteri > Blenniiformes > Labrisomidae > Malacoctenus > Malacoctenus triangulatus. Next base: position 10,695,779 of record JAUESE010000010.1, read on the forward strand.
TATTCAGATCACCCTAACTGAACCGTCACCATGTTCCTCGGTACTTATTACGGTCTTTGATGAAGCACTTGAATTTTATGACACTTTCAATCTCTAATAAAGGCCTCCACAGCCATCAGCGTTCCCTTCTAATTTGCTGTCTGGTATCTCACACTGGATGGAAATATGACCAGAGCGCTGATCTGAGCCTCATCCAGACTAATGTGACAGCAGATAAATGGGTGGGCACGGTAATCACAAAGTAGTGGACTGCACCCAGTAAGAAATGTTAATGTCCCATTGTTCGCTGTGACTGAGGATTGTCTTAATGGCACAGTTGATAGTCTGAGAGCTAAATACAGAGAGGCGTTTAACGGCAGAGTTGATGAAAGCACCGCCAGAGAGGCCACAGTGCGCTCATTATGGGTTTTCTCAAAGTGGACATTTGTGCCAGTGCCTTCCCCTTGCCTCGTCTTATTTGTCGGCATGCCACGGGCACCCACTCTCTGGCACCCTGTAGCGGCGAAAACTGCAGCCATCCCGACATGGCCAGAAGCCCAGAGCACCGTGTTGATCCCCGTGGACTGGAAATTAGAGTCGATGTGACAGATTCGAGTTTATTTTCCGTCCTAAAAACTGTGACATGCGACGGGGAGCAGAGCTGCCTTTGATTGCGCGGGGGGGGGGCAACTCGACTGACTGTTATCTGGGAAAACCAAATTTATTCAGACAAGCTCACCCGTGCCCAAGTTCACGTCCAAGCGCTCCCAAATGTGCACATATTGGGAATTCTGGCTCCGATATGGAAGACATGATGGACGACATGCCAGGAAAGGCAAAGTCCTTGTGTTACTAATGTGTCTAATTTTAGTCGGGCTCCGCTGTTGGCTCCCTTAAACAGACTGGGAGCGTTGTGGGCAGGGGGGGCTTTCCAGAAGGTTCAGTGACCCAGCAGCAGGTGGAAGCCCATTAACATAGTTTTGGGACCACCTGCAGTACAAATGTTCGCCGCTCCTCTGCGATTTACTTGAGAGGCTTCAAGCTGTGCTAATGCACCGTGCTGATAATCACAGCAATGCCTCATCAAGCACACCTGGATGGCCGTCGGAGCCAGGCAGCGAGACCGTGTTCACATTCACGGCCATTAGTTTTACAGTGCCCGCACCAGGACGGCGCGGTCACGCCCGAGCCAGCGAGCCCGAATGTGTTCGGAGAGCGCTCGACGGCGCACGCGTGCGACGCCGTCGTAGACGAGCGGCCTGAGTCACGGTGACGACGCAGCCGAGACTCCCCGAGTGTCCCCGTCTGCTCACGGGATAAATCGCCGCTCTACCAAAGTCACCAAAACAACCTCAGCACCTTCATCCTCTTACTCTCACGCTCAGAGCTAATCAAGCCTGAAGCGACGAAGACGATCAGGATTCAGCAGACGAGCGTGGGGTCAGCAGAGGTGGTGTCGACCAGATGGTTGGGAGGTTGGGTCGGGGGGGGGCCTGGCAACCAGGTGGCGATCCGAGTCGAGGAGGTGAGAGACGCCAGGTGGAGGAGGTTCACTGGGACTCCCATGTCAGAACAATGAACACACACCAAGCCCAGCACCATTAAAAAAAAGGTGTGCATTACAGTAAATATCTATATTGGCTGAATTAATTCCTTCCATACTTCCTCTGTATTGTACCAGTGCTGCATGTTAATGTCCTCCTGTTAAACAGCTCAGCAAACACACCAGTATTACTTATCCTACACATGGTTGAACAAGCTAATGTCACAGTGGTTGAAATGTAAATACATCATTAAAGGCTACGTTTAGTGACTTTCACAAACACTGATACCGACGACTGTGAGAGCAATTCCCACATATACTGTGAATCCTCTCTCGCTTCACCTCCCTGAAAGTTCACTGTTTTACTCTCTCACTTGAAATGCTGAATCTCTCTCTCTATCTCTCTCTCTCCCTCCCTCTCTCCCTCTCACACACCCACATCATCCCACAACACAGCCCCTTATCCTCCTTCTCCTCTCCTACTCATCAACTCTCTTCTTTTTTTTCCGTGAATTTTTTTTTTCCCGGAGACTCCGGCGCTGGGAGGGGCTGTGTGCTCACTCATGGCGCCTGATGAATGAGGGGTGTCTTTGGTTGTTGGGAGAGGAGAGTAGCTTTAATATGTCATTGGAGAGGAGGCCAGGGAGGCTCTAGTGGAGCAGGGTAGGAAGATGTGTGAGGGATGGTGTGTGGCAGCGAGAGACCGCTGGGCATAGAGAAGAGTGATGACCAGGGAAGACACGAATCTACAGAGCGCCTTTGGGTAACACAAAGCTCTCCATTTTGTGTGCCTGTGACTCTGACGCACACGTTGCAGATGCAGGCAGCCGGTAATGTGTGCGGATCTGCATCGACACGGCACTCTTAGGCTGTGTATATTTAAAAATAAGCACGGGCGTGGCTTCCTGGTATTGCGCTGCTCTCCCTGGGTGTTCTGTGTCTGCACAGTGACAAATGACGGCGGCGCACGAAAGTGAACGCGCTGAGCAGCACACCCCACAGGAAATAAAACCTCTGATGACAGAAAAAAAAACATGGGCCTAGATAACAGCCAGAAACACGGGCTGCCGTGATTAAATTATCTGGAATATTTCATTCTAGATAAATGTCTGTGAAGTCTCCAACTGTCACATAATTAGGGGAACACACAGATCCTTCAAGGCAGAGAGGGTGTGTCCAACGTGCGGTCTGTGAGCCGCAATCAGCTCACCTGAGGGACCTGCCAGACCTACATTATAAAAACTGCAATAAACTCTCAATAAACGTGCTATAAAGTGCAGTGAGACAGGAGTAGATTTGTAATCACAAGTTTTTGCCACATTTGCCACCAGAGACAACAAACCTGTAGAGTTAGAGACTCTATTTTAAATAAAGTTAGAAGTTTGGAGCAGCGAAAAAAATATTCAAGAAATTCTTTGATTTTCTTTAGTTAGAAAATAAAGTTTGTGTGCGTCACATGGCCGTGAACTGAGCTGACCTTTGAGAGCTTGATGGCTCTCTGGACTATGTAATTTGCAGACTTTGCTCTTTCACTTTTCATTCCACATCGCATAAACAAGTTAAGAAAGGCTTTCATCTACACATTCTTGTCTCTCTGTTATACTTGCCAAATGCCATTTCTGTCTTCTCCACCAAAGATACTAAAGAAGCCCGCTTTAGGCGAGATACTCCAGTCAGCCAGTTGTTATCTTTTAAATAACCGTCATGCTAATATCGCCGCGCTGGCAGCGTCTAAAGTGTCTCTTTCAGCTTCAGAGTTCAGAGAACACAAGTGATAACAAACGGGCATTTTCCTATGAGATAAGTATGTGCGGTGATTGAGGCAAAACTTGTCTGTGACCTCCTGCCTGATTGAATTCCTGCTGATTATTGTGGCTGATGTCGTGCGGCGTGTTGCTGTTGGGTATTGACATGAGGAGCTGACGAGCGTTATTGAAATGAGTTCATTATGTGAGAAGAAGAGAAAAGAGCTATTTATAGGGATTAGCGTGACCTAGATCACATATATAACCCTATGTGACACGGGAAGACGTCGGGTTGTGATCGTGAACGAGAACAGTTGTCGGTGAAGGGATTTCCCACATCGTGTTGTCTTCTCGTTTGGAATTCAACACATTGTACTCCCGCGTGCTCGCGTCTGAAGCACCGCGTTGCCCAATAACACTGCAGGCTATAATTCCCCAAACTACTAAATGTTGTATGATGGGTTCTTTCAGACCAGCGTCTGTGTCGAATTAAGCAAAGAGAGAAAAAAAAAAAAAAAGCCACCCTATTTTCTAAGTGAGACCAAGAAAGAAGGAAAAAAAAAAAACAACAACCCCAAACTGGCTCCAGTGTTATCTGTCTGTACATGACAGCGCATTACAAGAGTCGGAGCGACAAATTGGCGTAGAAAAGATGAGCGCGATAAAGCAGATAACGATCTGTTATTCAGATTAAAGGTTTGCTGTGAAGGTTTTTGAATGAGATCCCTCCCCGTCTCAGGAAGCGCTAATATATGCACACTCATTGTGCGTGTGCTTGCATGTGAGTGATGTGGCACACGGTTCTATTCATGGCGTCACGCGATTCAGGCAAAGGTAGATCGTAAAAGAAAAGCCTCCCCCCCCTCGCCATCACGCTCATGGACACGCACAAGGCAGGTAATTAGGCATTATTCATATTTGTAAAGCTGAAGGTTGCGCAAAATCCATTCTGGAGATAAACAACGAGTGTAAACAAAACTTTAATGTGTTTACAAGAACAACTCCAGAGGGTACCTTCAAACAAATAACATACAGTATGAATGAAGGCTTGATGGCGGCGGGTGCGTTTGCAGCAGTCGCTGCCCGGAGCCAAAGCGGTTCGCAGCACGCTTTGTTTGCATCGCAACAAAAGTCTGTTCGCTCGTTTCTGATTTCTCTCGACAGTTTTCCATTTTACACTTCACGAATGAACTGAGCCTGTGAGGAAACCTTCAAACTTCAAAACATGGGAGGCGTCACCGGGGGGATCGGGAGCCCACGACGTTTAGTTGCAAGTCATAAATCAAGGAGGAACTTCCGCGCGAGTCGACCACATTCGGCGTGTCCGGGAACTCACCTGCACACTTGGTCCGGCTCACTAGTGGAGGTCCGGGGGGGCCAGTGCCTCCCTCGCCTGGCCGAGTCAGCAGCACGCTGATGTGGTACTCCGTGTCTGGGTCCAGGTGCCACAGCTTATACGTGACCATGTTGACTCCGTGCACCTCTGACCAGGGAGACTGGCTGGCGCGGTACTCAATCTCCTTCCGGATAATGGGGCCATCTCCCAGGATAGAGTTGGTGTTGAGCTGGATGATCAGGTAAGTGGAGCCGGCACGGAGCAGCTGGGGAGGCGCGATGGGGGACGGTGGCACTGTGGGGAGAGAGAGAGGCGCGTTTTTCAGGTTTCCCGATCAAAGAAATAGTCGTACTGGTGAATGCAATTCGCAGGTGGGCCCAGCAGCACTGCTGCATAAACAAAGGGGATCAAGTTGAGGTATTCATTTCGCTAATCAGTTGTATGTAAGCGGATTTTTCACTATGTTAAAGCCCACTGAGTTTCAAATGAGTCTCAAGAGGCTGCACGAAGTGAAGAGGTCAAACTGTGTTCAAATAGCAGATTAGTCATACCTATTAACGAGGCATTCAGAGCCTCGCATAAATTTTAGTAAAGTCGTGAGCGGGGAAGAAAAAATGGACCATACGTTTGGTTCTAACGGCCCCGACTGCCGGCCATAAAGGACACGGCCGTGTGTCACTGTCAGCGAAGATTACCAAAAACTCCTCCCAGAGCCCACCGGTCAAATGTCAGTCACTGGCAGATCCGAGCCAGTGAACAATTTGCACGGGCAACCGGCGGGAGCGAGGAGCGGGGGAACGCCGAGGAAAACCGGGACAAAGCGCGGGGAAAAGATCAGAGTGAGATCTGTGGCTGTGACTAATCCTTCACTCCTGCGGAGGGGCCTGTGTCTTTTATGGCGCTCCTCTCGGTGGGATTTCAACATTACCAGAACCTCACCTCTCTGCTCCACGCTGCTTCCTGTAGCCCACAGCGGCTCATCTTTGGGCTGTCAGTAACTGCATCCATAATAAAAGGACAAATTTAGGCCACTGGCAAGCGGCCAATGAGATTAAACTCAAAACAACTCACTCCTTCTTTTTCGACTTTACAGCTCCGGTAAACACATTTTTTATCTCTTACTTTATTACATTTATTTCTCTCTTTGTCTTCTTCTTCCTTATTATATGAACAGTCTTTCGAATTGTTTCTTGAAGGATTCAAAGCTAGTTTGGAACTGAACAACGCTCTTGGTGCTGCTTTCTGTTTGTGTGGAGATTTACGCTCTAAGAGGCTGAAATCCCTGAAAAACACATCTTCAAATGCAATCAGGATCAAACAGAGAACAAACATGAAGTGACAACAAAATATGGTGACATATGGAGGGATATAAAAATGTTTTATTAATTTTCTGGAAAGGTTACTGAGCTCCACTGGGCAAAAAAAGTGCTTCATCATGATTCCTGCATGCTCTCTATGGTAAAAAATGAATAGGTCCGACTCATTACGGGGATAATTAGGCTGTCCTTTGCAGAGCAGTCAGAGTTGCAGCCAGCTGATGTGAACATAACTTACAGCTTGCCATCTCGTCTATTTGTGGTGCAGCTTTGCCCAAAATAACATCTTTGTCCTGATTATTGAAAAAAAGAAAAAGTAAGAAAACCAGCAGCCATTGAGACACAATGAGAATGAGTTGCTGAGGGTGTGAGCACATGAAATGGGATTTCATGGCTTTCTATCAGCACATTTACAGACTGCTGGTTTACTGGTGGCTGCTAGTGACATAATTCAGAAACAGTTTGGTGAACAGGCTTCAATTTGTCCAGAAGCATTCAGTCGATCGTCAGGCTAACAGGAATCGAAGCGATAAAAAGGATTTAGTTCTTGCATCAGCACAGTCACATGAGAAGTTCTGCTAGTCTGGATTTAGACCCAACTATGAGCGAACTATATTTCTGCTAACTCGCAATCTGTAGACACATTTTGTAGAAAACCAAAAAAAGACGTTTTCTAGAATGTTTTGCTTTTCTTTTAAATGTGCCTGCTGTTTCTGCCAGTGTTTGGCTTCACTATGATGTTTGGGTTTGATCGTTTGCCACACGAACAAGCAACAAACAATTTCTCCTCTGTGCTCCTTTCAGCTGACACTGATGAAACCATCATTTTACTTACATATTCCAGGTAGAATCTAGCCCTGAATCAGTTCAAGTAAAAAAGAGGGATCCCGAGGGATCATCAACGTCTGTAACAAAACAGGAATCTCTGTCAGGTTGTCGTTAGAGGGGGAATTCAGAGGATTCCCAAAATAACCAGGCTTCCTCCTCAGGCTACTCTTTGCCCCTGTGTGAAATTTCAAGGCAACCTGTCCTCCAGTTATTGAGACATTTCTGCCTTCGCCAAAAAGAACCGACGGAGACCCCCAGAGTCTGGATGGTCTCCATTCCTTCCGACCTCGCTCTAACTTGCTTGCTGCCCTTACATCAGACTAGCAATGATTGTCGCATAGTGTCAGGGACAAAGACTGGGGGGAGGGGTGGGGGGGCGAGACTCCTTCCCATCCATATTTTCCTTTCTCATCCTCACTTTGCTGAGGGGCTGGAGTTTGTTATGCCATCAAACCTACAGTCATGTCATTACTATCCTGTCAAAGTGGTGTCAGGCTGCGAAGTTGGAGTGAGTAATGGGAGTGAGGTCACCATCTGTGGTACATGATATGACAGGGGCTGCAGGAGTCGAAGTCAAGTGAGCAGCGTTTTTCTTTTTTTGACAGAGTGCTGAAGAGGCCAGGATGGAAGTCTATCTGTATCTGACAACCCCGGCTCAGGAAACAATGTCAGCCGCGCCGCATTCACTGCCTCACACAGGAGACGCCTATTATTTTGTAGCCTGAAAGGAAAATTAGACAAAAATAAAGCGAGTTCTAACAATTATTCCAAAATAGATGTCCCTTGGGTTTCATTTGGTTTTTTTGTAATATTTCCCCGAGTCACCCGCAGCAACCCACTGTGACCACAGAAATCCTCAAATCTAAAAAACAGCAGGAAAACTGATAGATGGCATGAAGGAGACAGGAGGGGGGAGGAGGAGGTGACAGGAGGGGGGGGGGGGGAAGCGGGACCAAAAGAAAACCCTGAGCGACAAAAAAAAGGGAGGGGGTGGAAAAAATGTGTTTACCTTTGACAACGAGTTCAGCAAAATTGGAGACCCCAGAGCCCCGGGGGGACTGAGTGACACAACGGTAAAGGTCTTGATCAGATCGCTGGACACTATCAAGCTGGAAGGACACTACAAAGCGCCGGTGACTCAGGTGCTTGACCGCAGCCATTGTTAAAATGTCTCCACTGTGTCTCTGAAAAGCAGAAAAAAAAAGAGACAGGGTCAGAAGAACCAGTGAAGGTTGCAGCGTGTCCTCTCATACACATAAAGCACACACACACACACACACACACACGCCTTCCCATGCATCACTCATGCACACACTGTTCCTATTAACTTCTGGGGGACATTGCGTTTGCAAACATTTGTAGTGCCTGCGGACCTTCTCCCCCCCATCAAATTCACAATGACCCACATTTGCACTTAGAAAACATTTTACAGAATTACACAAACACACAAACAGGTGTGAAGGTTTTGTTTTGCGTCAAACTTGGAGGGATTCTTCCCAGAGTATCTGATTCCCGGAATGTTGCGAGCTCTGCAGCAGGGAGACGGACGGGCTGAGCCGTCCTGTCTGTTCTTCCCCAGGATGAGTGGAGCTGTCAAAACCCCGGATCTTAAACATCCCCTAATCCAACTTGAGAAAGTCTCTTCATTACACCCGCTCTGCCCGCGCCGTAAACGCCCACATCCTTCAAACTCAGCATTCCCGGTTTGCAACGCCGGCCCGAAGGACAGCGGAAGACAGCTGTTCACACACGCTGAGGCGCGCTCACCGCGACCGTGAAACGACCTTCACTCATAGGGAGAGGATTCGTGAAGTGCCCCTTTGAATTGTGGCAGACATTTCAGCTCGCAGACAAATTCTGCTGTCACAGACGGGTCTGTGGAAAGCAGATATACGTATCTTGAACAAAATTTGAGGAGAAATTCGCCCAATTGAAAGCGTGGCTCTCAATGTTCATAGCTGTGGCACACGTGTGTGATTTGATAAAGGACACAAGCAGGTGTGGCTTTTCTGTTCCAGTCAATATATAATTAGGAAGTCCTGTTTTCTTCTTTCCTCTTTAATTCTTCCTACATAGATTATATTCCTTTATCAATGTGCCCTTTCTTGTTTCGTTTACTACTGTGTTCAAAATAATCATTATGCTGGCTCAATAATCCTTCATTAATATCACCAAGAAAAAAAACAATGGATTTAGTTCGTTAGTTACTTTTTTCCTTGATTGTTATATGTCACAAAACACAGGTAGTTTTCACAGCTGTGAGTGAATGAGTAGGTGAGTGAATGAATGAATGATTGAATGAATGAATCCTTTGAGCACAACTACATTGGTCCCAACTTGCATTGGCCCTGCCCAACGTTACACACAAATGCATTGGCTTTACCCAGCATGCACTGGGATTCAAGAGTATGCTCTACCATTTGGGTGAGCAGGCAGTTAAAGGGTTAAGTTTAATGTACTCATGTATTTGTTATTTATTGAAAGTATCAAACTGCCCCGTTAGGAACAGTCACACATACACACATAAAACCTTTTCTGCACTGAACTCTTATACAGTTACTTCCAAACGACCTCCTGAGACCTTCAGCTAACAACACAACATCACACACTCAAATTATCTCGATCTGGGTCACTTCCTGTTCCAGCCGTGTGATTAAAAAAAAGTATGACTGTCCAGTTGTGTATGATCTAATGAGAATGACTCAATCATCAAAGTGATTCAATAATACGACATGACAATCAGACATGCTTAAATGGAAACAAATGAAATCTTGTTAAAATAATTGTGATTAAAGGGTTTAGAGATGTTGTGAGCGTCGTTCCTGAATGGAGCCCATGTTGAGACTCAGTCTGGGTACAAATGTTTTTTAAACCAGGACATCAGTTCACTCTGCAGTGACAATTAAAGACAGAGAGAGTATTGCAGCTTAATCACTAAAGTTTAAATGGTGACAAAGAAATATCAGCACAGAGAGTTTGTCCTTTAGAGTTCAACCTAAAAGTGAAAGGAACAGAAACGGAGGCTCACTTCAGCCTGAAGCTGTGAATATCAAACCCGAGATGGAACACAAACAAAAGTGATTTGTAGGATTAAAAAAAAAACAAAAGCTGAGTAAAGCGTGAACTAAAACAGATAAATGTTCGAATGAACGTTGCACGCTACAATTTGCCGTTGCACAGTAGGAGACGCTCCCACTTTGTTCTGCACCGTTTAAAAAAAAAACACTCGCGCCCGTCACAGCCGCGTTGCTCCAACAGAGCCCAGCAGATCTGACATTTTTGTTCTCATGTTTTCAGGCCATTCTTTTGTGTGTGAAACGGTCGACAAGAACAATGAAACTCATACTCCAGATCTGTCAGAATTCGGGAGGATCCACGGCACGCCGGGATTAACAGCGAGACCTCTGGGTCACGCGCAGCCATCTGGCCTCCTGTTGTACCTCTGACTCGAACCCTCCAAAACACCGCAGACCGCAACAAACCTCCGACCGAGTCTTCGCAAACACAAACACAAACCTGCTAATCAGGGTCAGACAGCCAATAAATCTCGTGATCTTGGAGGGGAAAAACAACACATAATCACAGAGTCCAGCATCCAACCTGCATCTTTTACTGTCATTTTTGTCACCTCATCTGTGTATTACAGGGAGGAGGCAGGAGGAACCCAGTAGCCATGAGACTGCTTCATGTTACATAAACAATCTGGCTGTAGCTAATTGGAGAGGAAACGACAAAACGATCTGTTAATCTGGCAGACGTGTGTAGCCAAGACTTGCGCTGCAGCTGCTACAGCCGACAAAAATCAAGCCGAAGCGGCGCAACAACAGAAAACAACAGTGATTTGAGTTCCTGTAACAGCACGGGAGAGGTGCGCGCGAAGGAGGGAAAATAAACAAGCATTCCAGTGGCTTGGAGATCTTATTACAGCCACCGTGTGGACGGTTGTGCCAGCTAATTACCCAAAGCATTTGTCTTCATCCTTGGGCTGTGACCAAATGAGTGGTTCGATAAAGCGTCCAGAGAGGTGCGAAGGAGGACGCTTCAATTACCGAAATCACACGTCTCCCAGTTTCAAACAATGCAGTGGGTTTGCTTAGGTCGACCGTGATTAACACCGGCTGCAGTGGGTGGTTCGGTGTTGGCCAAGGCATTAAATGTGCGGCTGCACAGTAATTGCGGCGTGAGATGAGAAAGAATGAAGTCCTACAGGACAAAAAAAAAAGGTTTGGCTCTTTAATTGGGGCCACATGAAGACGGGGATTTTAAAAAACCCACAGTTATTCCCAACAGACGCAAATACTGTACGGACCCGGGCGACCTTCACCGAGCAAGCCATTGGAGATGAAAAGACAGATATCTAAAACACAGCGCAGGATTTGAAGGAAGCAAAGAACGTTATGATCCTATGAGCAATGCAACTTTTCAAAGGCGCTGTAGTGAAGAGGCTTCAAGGCCTCTGCAGCCTTCAAACCCTGTGAACCGTCTTTACTTAAGCACAAACACGTCTGGGACACATAATGATTCCCAGAGACAACCTTGTTGCACCGGTTATTTCGGGTAACGCACTCCTCCTAAATTGCAGCTATGCATGAGGGGGAGCTGCAGCACATTAGGTTCGGATTTGTAATTTAATCTTCAGCTGAACTCCTGCAGGTTGCATCGAATGATCCGAATCGTTCTTCTGGACTGAAGTCATCTTTGCCGAGCGGTTCTTTCAGTCGTAAGGTTGCTGGTTCGATCCCCATCATGTGTGTGTCCTCATGCAGGACACTGAACGCCACGTTGCTCCCAATGATGTGTGGACTCTTCGTCGTTGTACAACTGATGCTTTACATCTTTGCCTGAAAGCGGTTCGGTTCCATCACTTTAAGATGTTTTTGTAACTGAAGTTATTGTGTGAAAAGTAACAAAACCAGTGTTCACGTTGGACCGCTGACTCACACACACGTGTCGGGAGCCACAGATTGCTTCAGCCGTAATCTCCGCCATTAAAGAACTGACCTCCAGAAGGAACCTCTCCGCCTCCGACGCCCTCCCCGCCGCAACACACTGGAAAGTGGCATTTTGCCCAGCGTTGACCTCCTCATCTCCGAGCCGGGAGAAGTGTGGCGCTTTATCTGAGGAGACAGAAAGAGAGATGAAAACACTCCATTACCTTTCAGGCAGCTGCAGCCGAAGTCTCGCTGTCTCAAAGCTTTTCTTTAGTGGACTTTTCTTCTTTTTTTTCCCCCCTTCAGATAAAGAAGCATAAATCTTAAGTATTGATGTTTGAGGGTCAACAGCAGGCTGGCTTGTAACTAATTGAATCCGACCACATGAGTGACGCATGAATCCATCACAGATTAGTTATACATGCAAAAATGTTAGAGATTTTTCCAAACACTGTTCGAAGTTTCTCAAAACTTTTTGTATTCCAACAAAAAAACACCTAAGGAGGTCAGTCGTGCATGACATATATTGACATAGATTGCAAAATAACATAATGAAAGTTGTAAGGACCTTTACACCCTGCTATAAAGTGGATTTTTTGTGATGGGACTGCAATTGTGGGAGGCTAAAAAATGAAACTTTTGCACAGAGATGTGATTTTTTTTGCTAAAATGGATTTCAATAAATAGTCCAAAAAGTATTGTTCAAGAACCAGAATCAAAGTGAAGGTATCATTATCGAATCATTGTGATCGATACCCAGCCCAAGGGAACAAAAGTTAGTCTCCATCTCCAAAAAACTGTACAACATTCAAACACTGGAATGAAACGCAACATTGCAAAAAACATTTACTGTACACAGAGTTTACAGAAACGCGCTGAAAGCATCGCTCAGTGTCCTTCACGAAAATAACTCGCGAATCAACAACATCAGATTAGAATCAATCTATAGATGAGCAGGATGTGGGAGTCGATCCGCCAAGGAGAAGCCACAGCGCGAGCGCTCCGTATTTTAACTCAAAACGTCCCAGCGTGCTGTGCGGCGCTGCCAGTGAGTCAGTGTGTGGGAGTCGCCCTCTCGCCCGACTCCGCGATTAACAATGGAGCAGTGAGAAACCCGGCCCCCCCCGTCGAGCCAAACCGCGAGGTAAATGCCGACAGCGCTGCCTGCCATCTCCGTGAGCCGGGCCAGGACGAGACGGAGCGTCACTCCGGATGACTGACAGGACGAGGTGGCGACGGGAGCTGTGAAAGCCGAGCGCCAGGGGAGACGCCGAGCGTTCGGGTCCTGCTGCTCTCCTGCACGGCCAGCCGACGGAAACATGATCCTGTTTGTGTACAGTAAGTAAGCAAGTAAGGAGGAGCAGGTACTCGCATCGGTGCCCTCTATGTGGCCATGTTTCCCTCCGAAGGTTAATTCATAATTCATGCCTGCGAGCCAAATATACAGTAAACAAACACCGGAACGAATGAAACAGAACGGGGCCCCTCCAGTTGGCAACAGGCGCGGTGTTATACAGCTAAATGTGTCAGATCTTATCCTCAGGACTCTTTAGTGTGATAAATATTTTACTGGACCGCAACACGAGTTTCAGTGTCAAAGACTGAGACTCGGGAGACTGCGACAGAAATGTCAACCATGCTTCCGTCGCATTCACAAAAAAGAAAACGAGCCGAAAAAGTTTATTTTTTTTTACTACGCGACACTTCCTTTTTTCGGCTTTTCGCTCCCTCCCCTCCCACACCCCCCTCTTCCCCCCGCCCCCCTCCGCCACCGCCACATGCCTCACTGCCAAGTAAACGCGGGCTGGCCGCGTGCCACATCATAAGGGATGCTCAGGTCTTGATGAGAGTCTTAATTATTTAATGGCCACAGTGGGAGCATTCAGAAGATGCCATCTGCTGTGTCTGGGAGTAGCAGGGCGGCTGACTGGGTGGCGCGCGTACAGCGGGAGCCCGAGCCCATCTCACAGCCGGCGCTCGCCTCGTAAAATCACCGGTGGTGGCTTCTCCTTCTTTAACGCAAAAAAAAAAAAAGAAGTCTGCCGCAGCTGGAATCAAAACACCCCTGTGATTAACAATGGGAGGAGTATAAATATTAACAGGAAGAAGAGAGAGACCCCCCACTCCCCTGAGATGAAAATATCTTTCAAGCTTGAGTCAGTTGTGTAAGTCACTTGAAAGCAGTGTGAACCAGGGGTGTTAAATGTGCTACGAGCTGACAAGAGGCCTCGTGTCGGGCTGCACAGGGAGCGTGTAAGTGACAGTCAGAGACTCTGTCCAGGTATTACGCTCAGGGGGTCTTCGCGCACATGTTTTACACGTGGTCCTCGGGGACTGAAGACACGCTGAACCCCCCCCACCCCTCCCACACACACTCGCTGCAGGGGGTGGCCATCCGTTGTGGAAAAGCCCACCCTGAAGAGAGGGCATTTTCATAAAGCTTCGGGATCTGACGCTCGCTTCGTGCAAAGTGACTTATGGCCGAGAGCTGCGCCGCGCATCCTGCAAAGTCGGGGAACATGAAAGTGCGAACGCCCTCCGAGAGAGAACTCGAGAGTTTAATGATTAGCAAATACATTTGGCTGTCAAATGTGCACTGCAGGCAGAATGACAGGTGTGTTTTTTTTTTCAAGTGTGGGAGCGGGTGTTGGCGTTTGGAGTGTCACAGTGTTTTAATTGCGCCGCTGTTGTGAGCGACCGCCTCGGGTCAAGCTGTAGTACTGATACAAAGTCAATCAGCCGTTGCCTTTTTTTTTTTTCTTTATCCTGTTTGTGTCTGATGCACTTTGAAATTCCTGTGAATGCTTATTTCCCGCAGCACTTTTTTTATAATTGCAATCTCTCGTCAGGAGTGCCACTTACAGCAGGGATAGTTGAGCACCATGATGTCATCGATGGCAATGTAGCCCCGCCGCTCTCTGGAAACGGTTGCTTCGATCAGTACCTGCAAAAGAGAGAGAGAGAGAGAGAGAGAAAGAGAAAACACAAAGAACAGGTTGAATTCATTTCCAGACAAGCGCGTGCCTCCGATGATTGCTCTCCAAAGCTGAAGAGCGAGAAGAACACCGCAGGACTGCGGCGCAGCTTCCCTCCGGTGTCAGACGCATTCATTATAAACAAGGGCATCGCCACATCATCGAGCGTCTGCTGACCCACAACATAAGGTGAGACAATGAGAGAGGGGGGAGACGGAAGCGTAAAAACAAATGGACGGAGAGCTTTCGTCTCAGTCCGCGGGGCTGAAAGGAATAATTGCTTTATCAGGGGCGCGCGGCGCTCCTGAGTCAGGACGCCGCGCAATCAGCCTGTTGTGGAGGCATAACAGCCAATAACGCGGCGCGCACGGCAGACCGAGGGGCAGGACAAGCCTCCACATTGTCCCGAGGAACAATAAGCCGGAGGAGCGCCGCGCTCTCATGAACCCTGATCAATACCAAATCACCGACCTCAGTGAGAGCGAAAGAGTTATGAGACGCGAGGGGGATGTTTGTATTCGCGGCGCCAAGGACGGTCCCTTCCATCCACATGTTTGATCACATGTTTGATCAAAGGCGCGCTGTGAGTTATCACTTCTCATAATCCTCTAAGCGGAAGATTACGGCGGGGCCGCTTTCACCGGGTTTGATTTTTCCACATCGTCGATCCGTCCGCACCTGCTTTGAATGCTCGTTTCCGTGTGTGGAACAGAACCACACACGGAGCAAGACTGTTTTTGAAGCCAAGCGAGTAGTTTTGTACTTTGTGGCGATCACGGGGCTCCAGGGTTCCGATAAAATGGAAGACAAACATAGAAAACGAGCATGTTCAATCGTAAAATTGGAATCAGAAGCAACGAGTCAAAAATTATGTATTGAACTTGGTGTTATTACAAACACTGTGCCAAAAATTAAATACAATGTACTGTAGAAAGTCCATTTTGAGTTATTTAGGGTAGGAGGAGACACTACAAAACAAAAAAAAGGATATTAGGAATCCAACACACATTTACTGGAATTATATGCTTGTAATTAAGAATAAAAACGCCAATCAAGTTGTCAGATTTTGAATCCGTTGACTACAAATAAACTGCCAAATAAACACACATTTATCAATTCACAGTGAAAAATGTGATTGAATAACAGTTCTCCACACATAATAAAATGAAAAACACAATTTGGAAAGAAAAAATATTAATCATACAATTTACCGAATCAATTTTTACACTTATCTCTCAAATTTAAAGCTGTAAAGGATCAGATGTGGTTCAACACTCAACCTCGGATGATCCAACACTACAAAACACACTGATTGTGTTCATTAGTGGATTATCTCTCACTTTCTGTTAGGAGGAACCTTGAAATGTGGTTGAAAGCTCCAGGAAAAAACTGCTCACAAACGTCCTCCGAGTTCTGCTTTTGGTGGGCTCAAAAACCGCTCACACACACACGATTTATTCTTATTGTTTCCATTCGAAATTCTGTGTTTTTATTCACACACGACACTCAGACCGGCATCGCCACCACAATCTTCGACCATCTAATTCAGGAGTCTCACAAACATCCGCAGGACCTCTGGCTGGTTCTTGCAGCCCTCCTCAGCAGTCTGCAGGATGGAGATGTTCCAGCCTCCTGGATCGGGGAGGGGAAGACGTTGGCCGGTGTGACAACCAACCCGGCCATGCACGACCCCTAAAGGCCCCCCTCACAAACAGATCTTGATGGGATGTGAGGAGATTGGGGTCAGCTGAAAGAAACTCCCCGCCGAATGAGACACAGAAAACGTGCTGAGAGCAGGGATGGGGGGTGGCGGGAGGGGGGTGGGGGGTGGGGTAGAGTGTCTGGGAGTTGACAGGCAGAGAGGTGAAGGGAGAAGCAGGAGGTAAAAGTCCTGGCTGCTGGGTGGAGCAACAACGCCGCTCTGTCTGGAGCTGGAGCGGCTCTGCTGGGAGGGACCGAACTCCGAGGCTAATCTCTTTCCGCCACAGTCAATTTTACTGTTTGTTTCCAGTCGCTGCTGGAACCTGAGCTGGAAGACGGCACCGCTCTCCAAAAAAAACCTGATATTACCATTTCCTGCTTTCATCGCTTCCACTTTTCTCCCGTTTTCAGGCTCTCCATTTCCTTAAAAGCCTGCGCCGAACCCTCGTCTCTCACCTCATTATTTCCATCTTTCAGCTTTTTTTTTTCTTTTCCGTGCGATCTTTCTCCTGTTTTGTCTCGCATCGCTCCTTCTCTCACCCCTCAGGAGCCTCTGCCTAACCACACATAATTAACAGCAATGATTAAAGCACAATATCTTTCAGTGCATTGACCCGAATTAGCTGTGTAAGCACACACACGGCGACACCATTCGACCTACATCAAAATCAGCCAGGAACAGCGATTAGGCCTAATGGTATACAAGGAGAAAATATTGAAAGGGAACAAAAAAACCTCTTTAGCGTCTAACTGAAGGTGTTTTTACTCTTTGCATTACTAAAGCTCCAAAGAGATTGATTGTTGGTTAATTCTCAGGCTTCTCAGCCATTAGGATAAGAAGGTCATTAAGAGGGAGACATCAGGAGCGTTTGCTTCGATAAACAACCTCCTCCGATTTATTTTTTTGTATTATTGAGAGCCACAGCCGCCCCCCCCACGGACACTCTCCATCTGCATCTCTTTTATTGTAATGAGATCCTGTTTTACTTTTTACAAGACCAAAAAAAATGCAGGAAGAAAAGAATCTCCTGGAGAAATAAAATGGTAAACAGTGACGCCGAGTGATTTACAGCGGGTATAAAAAGCACATTATGAGTCATATTACATTAGCCTGTAATATTGGCTTTTAAGAGGAGCTCTAATGTAGACAAATCAAAACGCAATTTATTGGGTACCGTAAACTACCTGTCTGGAGTCGAGAGGCGTCATTAGACGCACAAGGCTTTCACTCACCGCGGGACGCACTCAGACATTAGAGAAGTAAGTCCTTAAAACAATTCCCGGGCAAAAGGTCACATGATGGGGGTGAAAAAAAACCCAAAAAACCATCTGTTCAGGTGGAAAATGCCAGAGGATAACAGCCAGAGAAGAACAGAAAATATCATGTCAGTGTTGGGAAGTGCAATTTGCTGTCAACAGTGTTTCACAGAAGCCCCTGCCGTCGCCATGGGCTCAGCTTGGAGGGCTCTCAAGACTCCGGCGAGGAAACGGGAGGTATTATCAGACAAAGTGGAGGCAGACCGCGTCTCATTTACAAACCTTTGATGTGTCTCCCGAGTGCCAACGTGTTGCTTTTTGGGGAAGGAAATTAGTCTAACAAGCAAACCAGATGAGGTCAGCGTGCAGTTCTGAAGTGGGTCGGACGACTTTGGGTGGTCAGTCTAACGAAGCGGGTTCCACGTGTGCACAGTGTTTCCAGCCAGACCCAGATGTTTCTTCATCCTTCAATCTGACATTCGCTTCTCAGCCGGCTTTTCTTCTTCCTCCTCTTCCTCCTCTATCTTTTTGATTGAATTCTTTCTTGCCTCTTCTTCATTCTCATTTTCCTGTTTTCGTTTGTTTTTTTCCTCTTTCACGTCTTCTTATTCGGCATAAACTCATTCGATCGGTTTCAGTCTAGGTTGCTTTGCATCATCAACATTGCAAAGAACCACCACCTCTTGACCAGCTTTGTATTCAGCAGCCATTTTCAACGTCCCTAATTACAGGCTTTCATTCACTTGGCTCAACCAGAGTGGTTATGTCATGATTCCACTAAACGCATCATTTATTATTCGATTCATTTGAGGCTTTACGAGAGTGAAGCCGTATTCTTTGTTCAACATTTAGAACGAATGAATCTCTTTAAAGGTTTCAGTAATAATCTCACTTTTGATGCACATAGAAATAGTTCTATATTATCAGCTGGGATATGTTCTTTCCTTTTTCAGGATCTCTTGTAAACGTTCTTTTCTCTGGCACTTACAGCCTGCATCCTGACTTCCTCTCTCTGTATCACCTGCTGCCTCTTTTCCCTGCCTGCCCTCAGGTTCACCACAGCCACCTCTGTGTGCATCTTATCACCTTGCTCCAGTGGCTCCAGTTGGGTCCTGCAAACGCGTATCTCTGGGACAGATAAATACACAGACGCCAGTTGATTGGATTTCGAACTGAGAAATACTTTCTGTGGTCTGAAATCTGAACTAACTGGCCGGACTGGCTGCTGTGTCAGATCACGTCTCATATTTCTGACACTTTTTTCTTTTTTTCGTACAAGTTTTGATTAACCAGAAGAGCGATTCAGTGACCAGCCTGACAGAAGCAAAGCGATAACCGGACATGACATGTGACTAATCCCCAATATCCCTCAGAGCAGCAGCCCCCCTCCAACAGGTGGGAAGCAGTGAAGGGGGGAATAAACAACATGCACTTTATCAACACGCGAAGCGAGTAATGTAAAACAGAGATAAAGTCTGAAGTTGAATCTGACATTTGGAAGACAGGGACGAAAGAGTGAGACTGTGAAGAGGCGAGGGGTGGGTGCGTGGGTGGGGGGGGTGGGGGGGTGTTCTCCGGCTGCAGTTGGCAGTCTTGGAGGGCTGATAACATCTTTAATATTTGATACCGAGGTTCTCCAGGTAGCGCAAACACTCCCGCCAATAAGAGGCAGAGAGAAATATGGCGATGTACAGCAGACGCACGCGCGGCGTCTCCGATCAAGACATCTCAAGGTGATCTCGCTCTTTTTCCGTTCTCAGCCCAAAATCCGTTCTCCTCCGAGTCCCAATTTCACAAATGTGATAGGAGAAGGTGGCGCACATGTTATCCGTGTCACCTCTGACATTATTATAAAGGGCACCCTGATCAGAGACAATCACTGAACTTGTGATTTATAACAAAATAAATGGCAGAGCGTGCATGTTCAGAGGAGAAAAAGCACCTCAGCTCTGCATTACTGGAAAAAAATCTGCATGTTTTTAAACTATAATTAATGAAGAAAATGGTTTTTCAAATCACCCGGCAGGTGAATTAATGAGCACGGCCTGATTCGGGTTCCCAGCGTATTAATCCCCTTAGCTTTGGTGATTATCAGAGAATTACTTTCACTGTTTTTTAACGACTTTCCACAATGACATTTTCAAGACGCAAACAGCCATCGCGCGGCCCATAAACAAGGTATTTCATTCCACCCAATGCTGCGAAACGAGCGACCTTGACGGTAATCTCACATCTGTATCCGAGCAGTGCAAAAGGCTACACTGACATTTTGTATCCCACCGCGCTGCCGGCAAGACGCAGCGTGCTCCAAGATGTCCTGAAATCTAATAAAGCAGTAAAAAAAAAAAAAAAAAAAAAAAACTACAAATTTGAAAACTGTCTCTGATTTGATGCGAATTCGAGTGGGATTTCTTTCACTTGGCGACAACTGATAAAATGTGCTTGTTCTCCACTTCTGCTTCGATGGGGCGCTTTGCTACTTTAATGACAGGGTGCTTCAGCCTGACTGTCTTAAAATCCAAAGAGACCACATTATGTTGACTATGAGGCTGATTAAACAGAAACTCCTCCGTGTTTAAAGTCACAAAGGCTTCAATTCCTCTCATCACAACCAGAGGTGACAAAAAGTACACAGACTCTCGACTTCCTTGGACGTAGAGATACTCACAAAATACTTAGTTACTTCCTACCTCTGGGTACTAAAGATACTGTACAGAAGCAGCAGACTTTTCACTGTCACTGCGCCGTCGCGGCTCAACAACAGAAGACTCCCTCGGCGCTTTGAAGGGAACGCGCCGCCTCACACTTCCCTCACTCCTCCTCTGTTTTTGTCTAGCGGAGAGCGGCGACATGTTGCCAGACGAGGCCCACTGTCATTCCACAGTGATGAGGTTTTGGACTGCTGAGGGATTAGCCATGTAAGCCGCGGTATATGTGACTTTGTGGGGGCAGTTTGTTTGGCTTCCTTTGTGCCGGGGAGCAGCGCGAGGTCAGCCGAGCTAAAGTGAAATGGAGGAGGCAGGAGGCGAACGAATCGCTTTAATTCCTGCCGCGCTAAAATGGGACGCCATTTCCCCGATGCTGCCAAATACCTGGCGACCAAATCCCCGATATTAGCAAATTTAATCCAATCAATTTGAGAGTTTTTTCGTCCAACATGAGATAAAAGCCCTGGCCATTAGCGGTTTAAGCTGTTCTATTAAAAGGCTGCACTGTCAATACTAATTTAAGTGTTAGGCCTGTCTCCGTCTCTTGTACAGTTTGTCCTGTCTTCACAGCCATTTCCTCCTCCCCCTCCTCCTCCTCCTCAAAAGCCCATTATCAACCTCCGCCTTTAAACAGGAGCCTCTCGCTGGCAAGTCGCAGCACTACTCTGACTCACCTATGAGTGGTCGCTGTGTACCGGGATGCTCACCGGACTGTGAGGCTGCACAACTCCGCCGGGCAGAGAGAAAAAACACAGGAGAAGGGGGGAGGAAACGGGGAGTAAAGCCAACGATATGGCAAATTTAATAGCACTCCACGAAAAGAGACAGGACAGGATAAAACACGCTGTTACTGTATTTATGACTGATCCGTCCTGATGTTGTGAGAGGGTGAAACATTGGTTGGAGGGTCTGTTTTATAACAGAGGGATTACAGCTCAGCTCGCACCGCTTCCAGCAGCAGAGAGGCACTCTGTAGTTACACAATCCAGCTCTGTGTGTAATACCTTCAGAATAATAGCAACTGATATTTAATATTTTTAATAACAGTATTGTTAGTGTAATGAGTCACACTGTATTAGCGTTGCACGGAAAGGGCTTGACAGTGCGGATCGTTTTATTTTCTTTTTAAGTAAAACTGAGCTGACGAGCGGCTTCGTTCCTGTTTATCAGGAGACAAACTCGGAAGACGTGACCGGCGCTGGAGCTGATCAGCTGATCTTCAGCCGCTTGATTTGTAGCTCGTGAGCAGACATCAAAAACACCGTTATCTGCTCTCAGAACTTAATGGCTTTTCCAAGAGCAAATTCCTTTTCAGAGCAGCTCCAAACTGTTTAACGCGCTCCCGTCTCGTCTCAATAAGAACGCGTACTTCGGTATGAACGCAAGTCTGACGCAGGAGCCTCACGTTGGCAGCCTCACGTTGGACCCCCCCCCCCCACTGAAGAAAGGCATCCTTGGTTCTTGGCAAGGGTAATAAAGACCCACCTACCAACCGTCTCTGAGGCTCACACACATTAGATTTAGTTAATTTGATTCATTAAAGGCCACCGCTGCCTGGAAACCACAGCGAGAATCCAGGAAATAATGGCAACAGGCCAGCGAATCAAACGAATGGTCCGGCACACATTCCTCCAAAGAAGCAACCTGTAGGAGCTGCTTCTCACACATTGCACAAATTGCACATGTGGGAAATGACGCCCCAATTCTAATTGTGAGTTTGAGAGGCGCCTACAGTCTACTTTTAATTTGCAGGTGCAAAAAAAACAATTACGCAGATGTGAGACTGGTAGAAATCTTCCTGTTGCACTGACAGCATGAGACTGGATCTATATACATACACTGGCATATATATATGCTGGATACATGCTATATATCCACCATGATCTTATTCAAATTACACAGATGAGATTCAGTATTAGCTTCTGAACAATAAAAAGTCATATTTTACTTAAGTGTTCAGAAAAAGAGCTGATGTGACTGTACTGGGTGGTGAAACATGAATGTTGGAGGGGAGAAAAGGGATTTCTGTGCTTCAGGTCAGGTGAGTACACCGCCGTTTTGCGTGTATCCGTCAACACCTGGTTGTTTTCGTCATTTCCAGATCAT
>JAUESE010000010.1:10751393-10762439 GCA_032274725.1 Malacoctenus triangulatus
GTGCAGTGTTACAGTGTTTTGCACTCCTGCCTCACAGCAGGAAAACCCTGGTTTGAATCCAAGCTGAGACGTTTTAGAGTGTTCATGCTCTTCCTCTCCATGTGTACTTTTCTAATAGTGCCTCTGCATCGTCCCACAGTCCCGACACGTGTTTTAGGTTAAAGGATCATTCTAAACTGCTTGCAGGGATGTCTCCTTGTCTTCGCACTGCGATGAACGAGTCAGAGTGTAGCAGCAGGGCAGCTGTAGGCCGAATAGCCTCACCTGCATTCTTAAAGAGAAAAGAAAGGTCTGTATTTACTCCCTCAGCAATGAGTAGGAAAAATTTATTATAAAACTGAAAATTGAAAACTTATCTCAGTCATTTATTTGCCAATCTAAATTGTTTTCACAGAAGTCTTGCAATTTAGTTTGATTTCAGACGAGAACGGCCTTCGAAGTTTTGTGTTATGAAAACAAAAACAGAAACATGAGCGTATTTAAAGGATTTTTCCTCAAGTCCGCCCTGATACATTATGAAGGAGGATGCAGGAGGAAACCAATCACTCATTCAAGTTAATGAACTTTCCTCTCACAAAACGCTCGACATACAAACACATTCTTCTTTACAAGGTCGGCATCCAGCGCGCCTCGCTCGTTCATCAAAGACCGGCACAGCGAGCGGAGGATTATCAATATCAACCAGGCATCTCCAGTCTAATTCAGAGCGAAGCTGGATTGCGATAAAAATGGGGCCGCTCCTATTAAGATCTCACTGCAGTCTATCTTCTCCCTCTTTTCAAGACTGTTTTCTCTTTCATGGGAGCGGTAGTCTCTAATTTCTCCTGGGAGTCGCAAGCTGCTGCTATCTCAGCTGTGTTTACTAATCTTCCCTCGACACCAATTTCTCAGACCCACAAAGTTAATACCGGTCCAATGTAAATAGCCTTATCACATAAAGTCTTGTTATCCCCCCCTACACCCCCACCCCCACCCCCACCTTGGCTGCCCAGCGTGATACATGCTTAGAAGTCAACGCACAGGAAGAGGATGAAACTTCCAGTGAGGGTTTTCCACCCTCAATAGAGGGCGAAACTGTCAACTCGTGACGGAGTAACGCCGCTCGTCACCGAGCACAGACAATGTCAGGCTGACGAGCGCGAGCAGCACCCCCCGCTCGGAACGCAGCGCCGAAAAGATGAGCGATTAAAAAAGGAAAGCGAATTCGCCTCCAGCTCGTCAGGACTGATCGATGGAGCGGCGCCGGCCGCCGGGAGCCTCGCGTGCCGTCTCGTCATGTGCCGATTACTGTACCTGCCCGGTTTCCACCTGCGCCGCTCTCTTTCACTGGAGGCCCCAGATTGTTGTAAATGCCATGGCAGTAAGTTTTAATTAAACCCAGAGGGAAAAGTATTAATTATCCCATCGCCTGCCGTGAATTGGCTGGTGGCGGCAGGCGCATTCTCTCTCAAGAATGCTGATGATGTCGAGGTGAGTGAGGTGCGCTTTATGAGTTTGGGATTAAATGTGGGATTTATCAAGTTCAGAAGTGCATTTCGATCGCCATCAGCACAGCGGGAGGAGTTTAAACGCAATAAATCAGCATCACAAGCACCCAGCTTTAAAATATAATGGAGCCATTTAGCCTGCAGGATGTTTTTGACCATTTTCAAAGGCGACATCAGTCAATAGTTAGGAAAACGACAAAATGCTCCCGGAAGCTTTCAAGCGATTCTTTTCAGATGGTACAAAGTATCAGATTGTGTCCTGTCCTGTCATCTTACCATCTGTGTCTCTCTTTACATCTACTGTGATAATATCTGCGTTTCTTCCGGCATCAAACAACGCCGGCGCTTTCTTCTACACTTGAAAGCCCGTTGACACCATCACAAATGCGAGCGCTCACTGGCCACTGTACGTCACGCACTCGGACGCATGTTTTTTCATAACGGAATTGTCGGACTCTGATCACCGCGTCGTGGACGGATCGATTTGTCGAGCCCGGGAGAGTCCAGCCCCTTAATCACAGGTTTCCACGGTGAAAGTAGCAGCGAGCAGAGAGCGCACTGCAGCCACGGCTTTTTCTGCTGATAAGCTGAAACAGCACTCTGCTCTTTGTCAGATCCCTGTAGGTATTTGTTAATGCAGGGATGGAGGAGCGCCTTATAAACTATGCATGCCATCTCCCCCTGGCAACCACCGGTGGAGAGGATGATGGCAGGAAAGCGCTGGTTTCCATTAGTCCTGTGAGGTTGGTTAACATAAATTTATCCTCGGAGCTAGCAGGAAGCAGAAGTGGACAAAACTGGGGTGAGTTTTGTTTTTTATTTTCATTAAAGCTGGTGCAAAGTGGACACGCAAACTTTGTTTGCAAACAATCTTGTTCCTCTGCCATGATGATCAGACTCAAAGAAAACAGAAGGCATTCGCATTCTTAGGCTTTAAAACTGTTTTAAAAAAGAATCAGGAGATCACACAGACCATTAAATTGGGACTAAAATAGCCTCCAGCATTGTGGCTCAAGAACCTGCTGTGTTTCAGCTGAGCGCTCGATCAGCTCCCTCCCAGCCAAAGCTCACTAACGGGGAAAACTCGGATGAATTATTTGCAGTCAAAGAGGCAGCGAAGTGGCGACAGAGGGGCAAAGAAGGGGGGGCGGGTTACTCACCCTTCAGGAGGTCGGCGCCGGGAGAAGGTGTGCTGTACGTCCGATACAGCAACCAGTCAAAGTCATCCTCCTCCCCCTGGGTGAAGTCGCACAGATTGGGGTCTGAATCCTCTTCAAACGTGCAGCCGGCAGCTGAAAGGGGACGAGAGGAACACTGAGCATCACGGACAGAAACAAGCAATTAGCACACCTCAAAGGATGACAACACTGGATTTCCAAAATATCTCATCACACATCAAATAAGGCACAGTCACCTTAAGACTGTGTGTTTCAAGAATTGACTAATTTCAAGAGAAGGAGAGACTTTCAGTTGTTTGGTTGGCAGATTGTTTTCTCATTCCACACAAAAACGAGCTTTTTTCACATTTTTACAACCTCCTTCAAGTGGCACTTCTTTCAAGTGAACGACACAAGTCAGTGAAGAGTAAAGCACTCTCCAAATTTGCAGAATAACCTCTAATTCTCTCACAGTTAAAGACGAAAACTGTTCTCCTGTTGGATTCAGTGTTCTGCATTCGACTGATGACAGTCTAAATCTAATGGTCCTTCTACGTCCATGCAGGACCAAGAGACTGAGTCACGTTTCGAGCAGCTGTCACCAGAATTTATCGTTTCAGACCCACCGCCAACATAAACCAGCGCTTTGTGTGATCAGGATGTTTGTTTGTCTGGTTTCCTCTCAAGACTTTTTAGTCTTCCTTATATGGGAATAATCACTGAATCGTCCTCTTTCAGCTGGAGCTCCAATGAAATGTGGATGGAAACCACAGCGACCACCCCTGTGTGTTTTCAGTCCAAAGACGCGACCTCAGTGTGACGCTCATGTGGCTGGTCGACCACAGCCGGGCTCAGTGTTTGCATGGCAGGCCTGGACAAGCCTTCCAGAGCGTCCTGTGGTGTAACGCACAGTGAAAGTGCACACTCAGGGCAACTTGTGCTGCGCTCAGGCAACTTTTTTCTCATAGCATTTGTGAAAAAAATGCTGAATTTAGCACAAAGTACAATAGAAAATCACTCCTTTTATTAGTCATCGTAAAGCAAGCAAACAACACAATTCAGGTATAAATCCCACTGGTCCCAGTACCCCGTTCAACAGTATCGGAGGGGATCAAAACGTATAAAAAATATCAAAATAGTGTAATTTTTTTAAATTCAACTTCTCATTGAAGCCTGCTATTTACTTCTCCTGCAAATTTGGCTTGAGCATGAAAATGTCGACTGGACAGGTGTTCAATATTTCCCGTCATTACACCTTTTTGGCACAAATTCTTTATAACCCAAAAACACATCAAACACTGAACCACAGTTTCTTCACACTTGCACAAAGACAACAAAACCCCAGTAAGAGCTATAATTGTCTCTAAATCGGAGGAAAACTACTCCTCCCATAGAGCATTTAAAATTACGCCAATATATGTCCTACAGTTCGTTCACAGACGTATACAAATTAGAATAACATTTAGGGAAAGGAGGCACTCTTGGGAACATGGTGATTATCATAATACCTCCAAACCTGCTACTCCGAGCGCCAAAAAGCAAATTTTTTAGAATTATATTTAATAGCGATGGCTTTAATGGCCCTTGGGTCCTGAATAATGTGCTTCCGTCGTTGCTCTCTGCATCTGCTGCCATATTTCACATTAGTCCATCAGTGTGAGCATTGCAGTCAAACAGTGAGCAGTTAGAGCAGCCCAGTCAGAAGACCAGCGCCTGTGTCAGTAATAATTGGAGCAGGACAGCACGAGACGGGGCCATGCTAATGATAGGAATAACCACAAGCAGCTCCTGAAGGTGACCCCTGTGGTCTCCAGCTTTATTAATGCTCATTTCTTTTCTCCCGCCTGCCATTAAACAAATGCCCTCGATAAGGCAGGACGCGGGCGAAAACAAAGCCCGCCTCGGCCTGGTGAGAATTCATAGTTCTCATTTTCACTAATGATGGATATGATAGTCACAATTTAGAGCCATTAACTGCCTCCTGTGACTGCTGGACAAAGAACATTGTCGCACTGAAAGGTTTTTGATGCCAATTTGAAGCCCGGTGACAAAAAAGTGGAAAAAATGTAAAAATGCTTCGATGTCTTGGTTTCAACTTACAAAGCTCTTAATTGTAAAGCAACCTTATGCAAGTTAACACAACTCTGTGTCCTCCACAGATAAATGTGGAAAAAAGGAGGACAAGAAAAGAACACAAGCGAATCAGGAGAGAAAGGAAGTGAAGAGTCGGTAAGTTAGATGTATGAGAAAGAAAAAATTTGAAAATAAATGAACAACAGTAAAACAGGCAACCAAGAAAAAAATAGAGCTAAGTAAATAAAGACATTGGCTCCATCTAACTTTAGATTTAAATGTATTGGCTCCGCCCCACGTTACATTTAGATGTATTAGCTCCACCCCTTTTTGAATTTTACTCCACCCCACGGTCCATGTAAACGCATTGCTCAGCTTCACGTTACATCAAAAAGGCTCCGCCCCAAGCTGCATTCAAACGCATTGGCCACCCACTTTCATGCATTGGCTCTGCTCGCGTTACATTTAACCACATTGGTTGGTCGGCTGGTTTACTTCCTTCAGGCAGCCAAGCAGCCAGCAACATACTGACCCATTGGACCACAGTCGTCAGACGGACCAGCCTGGAGTTGAAATACACAGGTCAACGAAGGACGCAACCTGGAGATTATCCACTTTTCCCTGTCTGGGCTGGGCTATTTTACAACTCAACCATCATGGTTAGATAGATCACAACCTTCCATGTGCTAATTGTGGGCAGCAAAGAGTTTTACCTGTGCAGTTATGTCACACAGTTCACTCCACCTTCACATACAAGAAGGTCTGAGATGTCAAATTCAAGCTTAGAAAGAAACATGAGCAGCAACACGGAGCAGGCAGTGATACTTAGTGCTTACATGCTGAAATTATTTAACCCTTCAGGTTTTACTCAGAGAAGAGGATTGGTTTTGCTCCCCGGTGTCGAAGGTTACGGTCGGTTCAAGGTGTTGAACCGAAGCACAAACACACAATCCCAGAGGCCCATACAGCCCAGCGTTTACATCACCGGTCCCTCCAGTGATTATACGATAACACAGCGGTGCAGCTACCATCATGTAGGCTGGGGTCCATTGGGCGATAGTAACAGCCAACCAGGAGGAGGGGGAGTGTGCATTTCTCCCTCTAGGTTTGATTTATCGCCCCGTGCTGGGCTGTTACTGCACAGATCTGCTGCTGAGGCCAGGGGTTAATTGTCCCGCGCTGGGGTCTATTTCTAATAGAACAGCCAGAGATATGGGACCTGACACATCCAAACGCTGGCACTATATTATTCCCTGCTGCTTCAGTAAATGAAGCCTGCACACTCCTCCCCGCAAAAGTCTCATCATCCAGAAGAAGGGATCCGGGATCCGAGGCCAGCGCTGCCCGGGAATGTCATCTCCTCGCAACACGCGAGGAGAGATCCAGCTCATCTATCATGACAAACACACTCCCTCCTCTGCTCCTCGTGGAGGACCACTGGGTGTGCAGAGTGTCAGCGGCCATTTTTTACCTGAATAATTACAGCATAATTTAGCACGATGACCGGGGTGAAGCCAGCGCCAGCCACGGCTCTGTGGTGGCGGTTCAGACAGACTGCGCGCCGCTGTTTATTTGATGCTTCCTGTTGACATATTCACACTGCGCTAATGACAACGTTGAAGTAATTTCAGCACAGAAATGATGGTCGACATTGATCTCAGATTTGTGCGAATGATATAAATCCGGAGGGCAAATTAATGAGACAAATGTTTACGACACAGTGAAAGGCTTTCTGTTTATATCTCCGAGGGAGTGTTGGCGCTGCAGCGCTGTCGGCACTCAGAGTGCATCAACAACACATTCAAAGTCACTTATCTTTGATGACAGCCGCAGACTGTTTAAATAACAGCTTATTTATTTTGCCTTTTTGAAAGTCATGATATCAATGTACCCTTTATCCTGTTCATTTGTTACATTAAACCCTTTCTCAGCTCTAATTATTCACGGTGCCTGAACTTGGCGAAAAATATAGGATAAGATTGGCTGTTTCTGCTTTTTAGTGACAAGAAAACTTCAAATTGGCACTGTGTTGTTTTAAATTTAGTTTATAATACAAACAAGTGTGGATCGACCCAAGAACAAAAACACAACCAATAAAAAATGGCAGAGATAGATGTCGCTATTCGTGTCTGCTATTAGTCTTTTTGTCCATCAAAAAGTGCGTCTTCTGCTTCCCTGTTGCCATGGTGCTTGATGCTAAGTTTGTCTGTAAGTTATATTGTCTGTAAGTCTGTATCCCGAACGACTGATACGTCGCTTCCTGCTTCTTCTGGATGAAAGCTCGCATCAGGAAAAAAAATGGTGCTCAGAAAGCTGAGCCTGATTCCAGTCAAGCCAAAGGTTACATGCAGCAATTGCTGCGATTTCAGTCACGGCAGTCAGAGCTGGCAACGTTCAGAGCGAAGGGGGAGGGGGGTTGGACCATCGTGGCATCGCCTGGTGGTGATTTACAGACACGGCAGAAAAAAAAACACATTTTTGTCACTCTTTGGTTTGGTTCCTCTGTTAGACACTAATCTCAGTGTTTACTGTGAGTTTACACTCGATCTCCACAGATTGCTCCATAAATAAATCAATACAGCCAACCTCCCCGGCTTCATAGTGAACCAAAATAGCTTCAGATTTACACTGTCGAAGTGATGAGCCACGCTCTGTCAGAGGATTGATGCGGTGACTCGTCTTTGATTTCATAAGCACATAAAAAATAAAAAAAAGGTGCAAACTTGTTTACCAGGCACTCCAATTTGCCGCTACATTTGCGCAGATACGTAAAAATGTTCCCTGGCTTTATGTGTGCAGTTAATCATGGCGGTGGGTTCCTCTCCTCTCATCTCAGCAGTCAGTGTCACAGCTCTTCACATGAGATCCGGTCTCTCGTCCCTCTGTTTACTCGCACCGTCCCCCTGTTTTGCCACCCAATTAGAGTGCCTGCAATTCACAGTGAGATTTGAGCGTCTCCGGCTCTCCCCTTCGTTTGCATATGTTCGGCGTACGGACCCTGACCTAAGCTGCTTTGGTGTGCCACCACTCTGACAAGTCTTCACTTGAATAAATCATAATCAGCAAAACAAGGAGGAAAATCAAAGCAGCGGCCGAGTGCGACCCCACAGCACCGCTAACAGTCGAGGCGTTGTTGGGCTTTTTTTTTTTTTTTTAAGACCACCTCAGTGAAGTGTGGGCTGCCTTCAAAGCGAAATCTTCAAATGTACACCTTCTCATATCAAACATTTCAAAGAGGCAGCCCGGCATGCTCTTAAAACCAGACCATAATCTTTTGATGTGAAACACTGTGCTTAATATTTCCACTGGCCTCTAAAAGATTCAGTGCGGCGAGTGAGTGGAATGAAACAGCGGAGTCCGACACCACAGGGCAGTGTTTGTACAGATTGTAAATTAGCAGCACTTGTTTGAGTACCAAATTGCCATATCAGGCTCTCGCAGAGGTAGTGAAAAAATACGGCATGTGAGAGAATACAGGAGTAAATTAGACCGAGAGATCGTTTGGAGGAGTTTCACTGAACTCGTGACGACAAGTTTTGGGCCCAACAACAGCAGCAAACACCAGGAAATACAGCGAGTGCATCATATGGTGGAACATCTTCATCCAGGTTTGGACCTACATGTCCCACCTTTGGCTTAGACAGGCAGAGAAAGGACGTTGATAAATGTAATTATCTCTTTGGATGAAGTTCCACCACTTATATGAATTATAGATGGTGAAACTGGAAAATAATAAAGACTTGATACATTCTTGGGGGAGAAAACCAAGGATAAAAGAATGTGGGATATTTGAAGTGTGTGTCCATGAGGAGAACAGACAAAATTGGTTATTTCTAAACACACACACACACACACACACAATACAGAATCCTATCTTCAGAGAAATTTTTGTTTTTTGACGTTCAACATTGGTCAAATTCAGGTGCAGACATCACTGCAAAAGAGGAGAAGTGACAACAGCAAGTTCTGTACCGATAGTTGAAGTTGGAGTGTTTCAGTGAGCATCCTCTCGTCACGTGAGCCCGAATTCAGAGAAAATGGGCAGAAAAATAAAAGTGACAAAAGGACATAATGTGGTATATTTCGCTCACTGACCACTTTAGAAAGGAACAAATTACCAAACGAGTTTGCAAATGGACCATTGTCCACAGAGTCCTTCACGGTGCCTTCAAATGCAGCAATAGTATCCGTAAAGTGGTGTTATTTAGTCTGAATGGGCCAATCAATGGTGGGACTGAGGTTCCTGTGCATGAGGGTGCCAGCATATAACAGCTCTTTCCGGCTGCTTTCAGCCTTTTTTGGCGGCAGTGTGCCGTGTCATTTACGGTAACTTTCATGTCGTTTAGGCCTGTACCTGCTGCTCGAAATATTCAAAGTGGCTGAAAGGTGAAAAGCATCAACACCGGCATCTAGGTGGGCACATTGGGTGGGTTTCTTTTGTGTGCTTCATGGCTGTTTTCCTACTGCTGGAATTTCCCTGTTTTCTTGACACCTGGTTAGTGGCAAGTTTAGATTAAATATAGAGTAACAGTTCAGCAAGTGGTAGAAAAAGCTGAACTCGTGCGTGCTTGCATTCCAGTTTTCCCCGTTTGTTTCAATGAAAATCAACCAAAACACTGCGAAAGGAAAAGTTAGCCAGACTTCTGTCATGTTTTCATTAAGTTGTTATTTGCAAGTGTTTTATTTCTGTCAAGAGACAAATGTTAAAAACAGCTTCTCTCAAGGAGAAATGTAGCTCCGTTCTAAAGGCAATTACCTCCATCAGAGTCTATTTACCTTTATATGCAAAGAAAAACAAGGATTTAGTGAAGGATTAATCCAAATGAGTCACACTGCGACATACCGCACAACACACATAAAAACTTGGTAAGTTCAAACAGTTTTGTAAAGAATAAAATATAAATACGAGGTGTTTTCAGAAGAAGTGACAGATTTTTTCAGTAACTTGGTTTTTTAAAGTTTCACTGACAAACACGAGAGTGGTATTGATCTTTTTTTTTTGTAATAACTCTGAGCCAGAAAATGTATTTTCTGAAAATGTCAACTAGGCTTTTACCACAATACGAAACATGGAGAGGTCAAAATCTAACATCTGGCAAGATCAGAGAAGCACTGAAGGGGCTTTTAATTTTACTGCAAACTCCCTGTGAAGGAAAAAAAAGTGTTACGGTAGAAGAGAGCGTCTGAAGATATTTTAATCTTAAATAAAGCTTTACAGAGTTTTCTCACAAGAGCATCATTAAAAACGGCTTTAATGACGTCAAGGTGTTCAGATATGAGCTTTCATTACAATTTACTGAACCTCAGCCATAGAAAGGGTGTAAACTGTTTGAAAGTGACAAAAAAAAAGCAATCCGCTGTTACTTTCTTGAAATACCTCAGATTTCTTGGCTCCCTTCCAGTGGTTGGCGTTGTACACATGAGGCTTAATATCTTGTCAAGGTTGAAAAAAAAAAAAGACTGAAAATAAGTGGTGGAGGAAAGAACACACACAGAGCTGTGTACTCACGGCCATGAAAAAAACAATCCTGCTGTTCCTTATTGTGAGGAACGGATCAAAACCGAGTGAAAACCTGCCAAGTTTCAAATGCACTTTAAAGCCAACACTCTCATTTGCGACAGAAATAGCGCGAGAGGGCATCCGCGCGCTTTCGCCTTAATGTCAACTCCAACCTCTGGCCTTAATTACCCAGCAAGTCGGGATCGGTAATGAACACCAGAACCTGTCAAGTCACCTGGGAAATGCGGAGGGATGATGAGGCACGGATGCTTGTCACATCATCATCAACAAACGGGAAGCTAACCATGCTGGGAATGGAGCCCGTACCCGAGAGCTCGCTCCCCCCCCCACACCGCCCCCCCCACACACACACACGCACAGAGAGAGCCTCCAACTGAATCTCGGGCGAGTGCGTCTCTGGCTGCCGGGGATCCAGGTGGGAACGGGTGAGTAATACTGGAAGCAGTTAGGAGGCGGAGAGTGGTTGATTTGCATTGCAGCGAGTGTGGCCCAATGCATCAACAGGGGACAGGTATATTTATTCTCCACAGAGGCTCTCCTCCCCAGCACTCCCCTGGCTGCCTCTGAAAGCCATCCATCCACACACCTGAATACGCAATGAAATCATCTCTCTGCCTCCCCGGGCATTAATAACTCAACCCCGGTAGCTGGATGGGCCCGGTCGCACGGAGGGGGAACAGGAGGCAGATTGAGAAAAGAAAGGGCTGGAGATGGTGAACAAGCACAGCAGTGGAGCTCAGCTTCAGGGTAGACTACACTGATATATGCTGCAAGAGGGCAGCAGGAGGAGGAGGAGGAGGAGGAGGAG
>JAUESE010000010.1:10804151-10816482 GCA_032274725.1 Malacoctenus triangulatus
CCGAGAGAACAGGCATTTACATCAGAGGGCAGCGACAGAGATGAGGAGATGAATGAAGCCTCTCGGATTAGAAAAAAAACAAAAAAACAACAGGAACATCAAATGAAATCACCCTCTATGTGTTTTTGTCCTTCTGGCTGCATTGTGGGGAAAAAATACCCGTCAGTCAGCTCCCGGCGTTTTATAATTCTCATCAACAATCTAAAAGAGTCATTAAAAGGAGCCACGTGGAGTTGTGAATAAAAAGCTCAGATAATACTTCCATTAAAATTCAAACACAATTTTTATTCAAAATGTAATTGTTATTTTACAAGGTCACTTCAGATCTTTTAGTGTCCTTTTACCAAACACACTTGTTGCCTACAAATTGTTAATGTGCAGCAGCAAAGGGATTGTACAGCATCATATACTCATTGCACACCTTTGTACACAGTACCTCGTACATAAAGTAACATCAACAGTCACCGTTATTCTAAGTTTATTTTTTTTGCCTGCCAGTAAACTCAGTTTTCAGGCAGTCAGTGTCCAGTGCATAGATTTCAGCCTGTTCTCAGATATGACATCAACGGTCTAAACACAAGCCTGAGTGATCACGTTTTCTGTTTTGTTTTGTTTTTTTTACAAAAATCAAATTATGCAAAAGTCAAAGCACGTTCAACTGACATAGAAAGTCATTTAACTTACAAATATACGCCAAAAAAAGGTTCATGAATGAGTGAAAAGGTCACCAGTTACATTTAGTCAAGGAGGGGAATGAAGTACTTTAAGATAGACGGATTATATATTTACAAAAACTTCCCAAGTAATCCTTTAAAAAAATAAGGTTTCGATACTCTATGCAACAAATAAGACAGAGTACTCTGTGACTTAGAGATTAAACTGGCAACTATAGCATTTGCGACGGAGCTGGAACTGTGTCTGGTCGAGAAAACTATCAGACAATATCAAAAGACAAGTTTATTGCAGTGCCCCTCGAGCCCAAAGTAACATGTTCTTCTATTGCAATATTACTGTTGTTTCACCAGCAACTCCAAACACAAAGGTGAAAGGTCAGACTGAAATAAACAGCATATCATCACCTTTCATGAGCTGGATCCATGATTTGTTCTTTTTTAGCTAAAAAACAAAAACTTTTGACACTGATTCCAGAATGATAAATAGCTGATTTCTGATTTTCTCTTAATCAATTTTGAACTTATTCAACTTTCCTGTCCACATTTCAAAATGTTGGCTGTTGAAATTGAGACTGAATCGACCTGAAACACCACTGCAAAGAAACTGAGAGATAAAAGTACAGTTCGACAGAGTTGTGTTGCCTTTTAATTGCCTCCTTTATGTGCAGCTTCCCTTCGTTCCAGGCACGGTCGCTCAGTTAGTACCTCTGGATCCCTCTGGGCTCATGTGGCTCACTTACTTTTATGTTTCTTTGACGACTTTCTCTCTCTAATCACCTTTTCAATGTCGTCCAGGCGCTCTGTCTCCTCCGCCACGTCTCCGCTGCTAATCCGAGCGTCTTCCTGGAACTTTACCGTCCTCGGCCCGGGCTCGTCGTGGATCCCCGAGGCGTCCTTCTCGTCACTGTC
The DNA here is from genome assembly GCA_032274725.1 of Malacoctenus triangulatus. Taxonomy (NCBI): domain Eukaryota; kingdom Metazoa; phylum Chordata; class Actinopteri; order Blenniiformes; family Labrisomidae; genus Malacoctenus; species Malacoctenus triangulatus. The sequence goes on from JAUESE010000010.1 coordinate 10,805,735, forward strand.
CTGCTGTCCGAGTCGCTGAACCTTTTCGGGCCTCCCCGCCTCGCTGCTCTCGCGCTCCCTCTCCAGCACGCCGCGCCGGCCCTCCCCGTCGGCTTTGCCGGCTCCTGGCTGGCGCCGCTGGCCGGCGAAGGCGGAGAAACGGCTGAAGAGCTGAGCGTAGGAGGCGGCGGCAGGGAGGCTGCTGACGGAGAGCGGCTGGATCACCGTGCTGCTCTTGACCGAGGACAGAAGGTTGTGGGCGTGGCTGTTGGACTGGCGCTGAGGCCGGAGGTGTTTGAGAGAGGAGGGTCGGTACGAGGCGCCTTTGTCACAACTCTGTTTCCTCTGGTTCTCCAAGATCTCATCCAGCACTGCAGGGACACAACACAGTGGTCAGCAGGAACGCAGCAGGACAGCGCCACGCGCAGTGGGAGCTGACCGGCTGCTCACCGTAAACACTGTTGTGGACTTTATTCTCTTCGTTCTGGCTCCGTCTCAGGTCCAGCGCTTGTTTCACAGAGTCTAAAAGCCCGAACATCTCACACAAGGAATTCAGTATGATGGCATCTAAAAAAAACAAAGCAAAAAACAAACAAAACATGTTAGCTGGACGCTTGAAGGATTAACTCATTTATTTGCTCACATCAATTTCTGTCAGATGAGAAATAGTTGAAATAACTTTATTCCAAACCAGATTATGTTGTTGAAACTTCAGTAAAAAACAAGTTTAAGCTTGAACTTTCTTCCATAAATAAATCTGAAAATGAACTTTAATCGACACGTTCTTCCCACTGTGGGACGTCACCTGTCTCCTGCAGGCTGTCCTTCTCACTGCGAAGCTCCACTCCCTTAAATGTGGTCAACAGTTCAGTCTGGAGACTGGACAACACCTCCCCCATCAGCCCCGAGCTGGCCACGCCCTTCCACAGACTCAGCACTCCGTCTGGAGAGGAGCAACATGAACGGGACTCGTTATGAAACATTTGAAACTCTGCGTGTGTGAGGTTATCGTTTCCTTTTTTCATCGATGGGTTTAAAATGGCGAGAAACAGCAGAAGAAATGGGATGAAGTCAGATGTGCTGCAGTGATGCGATCCTGTGTGGGCAGTGAAGTTACATTAAGAAAACAAAGGTCAGACACAATAGAGAGAAAGCAGGACAGAATAAGAAAAAAATTCAAGGATGGATGAGACGCAGTGGAATGGCAAACAGATAGAAATTAGAAACGCAGAGAGAGGAAGAACTGAGAGAGGTGAAAAAGCGAGGAGGGAGAGACGTCAACGAGGAAACAATACAAAAGAGATGTAATGAGATAAAAGGGTGCGATCGAGGTACAGCACCCGCAGGAAGGAGGTAAAACTGTGATGGAGGCCGACTGGAAGGAGTGGGAAAGTGGGTTAGAAAAGAGGTGCAGAGAGAAGAAAGAAAGGAGGTCAGAGTGAAACAAGGGGAATGAAAAATGACTCAGGATCCGCGCTAAACAGAGCACCAAAGAAAGTGAGCTTATCAGCGACAAAATATCACCGACGCTCCGTCTCCTCCGTGTGAGGTCACGCGCGCGCCGCCAGATTTGCTGGAAAGTTTGTCGGGGGAACCAACGCGATTGCTCGTGTGCGATGGAACGATTCCAGCTTCTATTTACAGCCGTCGCTCTAATTTATTCCTGCGAGTCGGAGATGCGCGCTGAATGGAGGAGGCACAAAGGAGGGGATGCAGAGCTAGAAGCAGAAAAGACTCTCCGACAATTGTCATTTCGTTCCCAACCCCGCAACCGGCGCGGGTGCATGTGCAGTGACACATTGCAACCGGTCACACACGCTCCCGCTCCCCCCCCCCCCCTCCCTCCCCCCGGCTGCCTCAGCAACCAAGGTCCACCTGGAACAATGCCTAATCAGGTCACCTTTAAAAGCCCCCGAAATCAAAGCTGGGGTCTGTGAGGGAAAACCAGGCACTTAGAAATGTCAGATGCTGTCGATGGTGATACGAAGGGACACGGCTCTCCTGTGCTCAGCAACTTTTTTTTTGGGGGGGGGGGACAGGCTGCAGGAATAAGCAGAACGTCCCACGTGTGCAGATTCAGAGGTTCATTGACTCGGTGTAACGGAGAGGTCGGGGGGGGGGACGCGAGGGAATGAAGGACTCCTGCATGGTCGGTGTGAATCCTTCAAAGTACAGGCCTGACAAATCCAATGTGGGCTCCTCAGAGAGCTGAAGGTCAGCCGGCTGAATCTGGGCCTGAACCCACACACAGACACACATTTGCATGTTTTCCAGAAAAAACTTCAGCCTTTACTTGGTGGAAAAGGGATCCAAATGTTTGCTGGATTAAAATTACAGAAATCGAAAAAGTGATATGCACAAGTTTTGTGCTCCCATCTTTATTCTTACCAAGCGTCTCTGAAAAAGGAAGTGAACGCCCTCTTTGACTGTTAATTGGCTAAAACTTTACAGTGAAGCCAAACACTGACAGAAACACAAACCGTCATCAAGATTCAGAAGCACGGGCCTTCAAAATAAAAATGCAATGGGCAGTTTGGTTCAAAAGTCAATGCAAAACTCAAGAAAAGTGACTGGTTAGGTTTGTTTTTTTTCCTTTGAAATGCACAACTTGATTTGGACGCCCTGAGTGCAGGCAACGTCTGATCTGTGACACCCACCCTGAAGGGGGGACCACGACCCCCAGATTGAGAAACTTTAATCCTCCAGCTTTCACCTGGACCACCAGGCTGCAGAAGACGACGAAACGTTCATCTGGCATCACTTTAAATGAACGTACTGAAGCGCTCCACACAAGCTTCCTGCTGTCACATCAAAATCGCAAATGCCATCAATTCCTCCACTAATTCTGTACCGTTTATCAGACTTAAAAATCTCATTGAAAATGAAACAAGATGACTCAGAATCCAGTCCTACTCATCATGATGAATAAATACCAGACTGGTAATAATATTAGATAACATTGCAGGGGATCCACTGTGCTGTCATATTTAGCATCTTCTGCCCTTCTGTGTGAAGCAGCTTGTTCTCTGTGCGCATGTCTGGGTTTTCTCCAGGTTATTTGGGCTCCCTCCCAAAACATAGAGGCTAGTTAGGGTTAATTGATTACTCTAAACCAGCGCTTGCTAAGGAAGTGTGTGTCGAGTTGTCTGTGTCTCTGTGTCTGCCCTTCAGTGACCTGGCAAACTAGCCGGGGTCTCCCCGGCCTCCGGCCCCCTCAGGCAGCTGGGACGGACTCCAGCCTCGCTGCGACCCCGAGTCGGACACAGCCCGCGCGGACGATAGATGGACACACCGCGGGCCTTTTCACCCACGCTGTTTTCCTGGTCTTCTGCGTCACACCTAATCAAGTTTATTGTGCTAAAGCCGCTCGACAAGCACCCACACAATTTTTAAATGCCTCTATTTACCAGGCGTGTCGGCTCTCTTCCTCTTGGCAGAGTGTCCGTTGGCCGTTGTGGGGTTTATAAATCGTGATGGGCCGGTGTTCCACTCTGCCGCTGCACCAAACTTATCCTCCAAAGGCTCCTCTACCTCCGCTGCATTATGTGGCTCTCCTGAAATGGAAGCAAACACGAAAACAGTAATTACAGAGTGAAAAACATATTACCAGAGGATGTGACGCCAAAGCAAAACTGCAGAGTGCTTCTCCCAGTGATTTTTTTATGTCTGATTGTCGCATGATTCAGAAAAACAAGCAAAGTTTTGTCTCGCAGATGTTGGTAATTGAATGAGCTTGTTCCACTCTTTCTAACTGTCTTTTAAAGAGCCGAATCCATTTGAGATGTTACGGCTTTTGTTGCAGAGCAATAATTACAGCCTAGTGTTTGTTTTCCCGAAAGTTTGAAGTTTCTGTTTTCTCGGTGAAACAACAGCAGCACGAGCATATGTGAGGGGGATGGGAGGGGGGAGGAGCAAGGGGGGGGCAGGAAACTGTAAATGCCAGCTGAAATCTACCTGTCAAGGGAGGCACCTGTCCTCCAACAGGGTCGAGAGCCAGACACGACAGGCTTGGCTGCACCGAGGTCCCGGGGGGGAGCCGCGTGCTGTTGATCAGCACATCGAATTTAGTGCTGCGGCAGGTGTTGCTGCACACAGTGTCGTGCTGGTAGAAGTCGATCTGTCCCGAGTCCATCATTTTCCTGCATGGGGAGAAAGAAGCAGGTTAAATAAACACTGCGGCGTCTCAGGTTTTTGCTCCATTTTGTTGTTGTTTTTATGCCGGGCACCTCTGGACGGCTGCTAGGATTAAGTTTGCTGAATCCTCCTGATAGCTTCCCACAGTTCTCCATGATACTATGCTCACTGATCCGTTGAAATAACATAGAAAAGAACGGACGCTGCCTACCTGGGTTTACCTATTGCTCCACAGCAAAACCAACAACAAGTACAAACTTGACGAAGAGGTGAGAAGTATCACTCGGCAGCTTGCTCGCATGCTATTTGATCCTGCCTTCATAATAACGCCGCTTACCGACAGCCTCTGGAATGTCCTGGCAGAGGCAGGCGCGGACAGACTCGATGCAATCGCAAATTATATGACTGAGCGACGTCTTGCTCGCAGCAGCAGACTGGGGCGTGTTAGTCTGAGGCTTTAACACCAGTGCGAATTAGCGGAATGACCTCTCAAAGCCGGGCTGATTTGCAATCCGCAGTTGAGGGGAAGTTTCATAACCTGAGCATGACCCCTCCCAGTCGGATGGCGCGCTTCCAGTCCTTCAGAGTCGCCTTCCCCGCCAGGTGCACGAACTGCTTCGGACTGATCAGCTGGTCGTTAAACTGCGAAGCAAAACAACACGATTTATGCTCATCGAGAGAAAGTCATGAGGAATACAGACAGATACTAATGATTTTCACACATTTTGGAAGGCAAATCTTTGATAAAGGTTATTTTAAAGATTTATTCAACAAATATTTCACACCCATATGATTGAAGGTAACACACAAACTTACTTTGACACATCTGACGTTGATTCCAGGGCACACAAACTTCTTGAAGAGCAGGACCGCCCTGCTGTCTCCACAGGTGATGGGGTAGCCGTATTCAACCTCGTCTCCTTCTGTCTTACTGTCGTCTGGAAAGCACCAACAACAAAGTCATCGCTGCCTCAAGGGGGACAAAGAAAAAGTTCCTCAGGACGAAAATCACGAAGGAGACAATGATGGTATTTTCTTCCAAAATATTGCAAGATCTGCAACAATCATCATCATCAGAACTTTGGGCAAAAAAGGGGAAAGTGTTCTACAAAGCTGAGAGGAGAAGTTTGGAGCTGTCATTATTTATAAGTTGTGATGTTAATATTTTAGTGGTCTGGCCCAATTGAGATCAAATGATCTGGAGTCCATCATCCCATCACAGTTCGAGCTGCATGGTGAGAGATTCATGTTTGCACTCATCTCAGCTGAACTAAACGACTCATTGCTTTTAGACTTAAATTCAGCAGCGAGAAACGGTGTTTTTCTCTCTTACCATGATGCGTCTCTATGGCTAAGACTGTCGTTCCAGTGTCTGCAGTCTCATCGCTGGACCTGCAGAGGGCGACATATTTTTACATTACCGATCATTTAAGGCTAATTGAGCAGCAAATGGTTCCATACTGATCTGAGCATAAGCATGGGTGATACAAGTAAATCATGTTCGTTCTCAGAAATGTTCCTACACCACTAAACCGATATATCTGCGCTTACATTTCTCTGCTGATTGTGTGATTCAGCACGTGTAGTGGCCTGTTTAATTATATAACACGTTACCCGTGCAGGATGGGCTGCAGGTGCAGGATGACTTGAGTCTTATGGTTGTTGCCACTGTACTCCCCCTCCTCTTCCTTCACCGTCATGAGTTCCCCTGAAGACACAGTGACCTCAGCACCCGCCATCACCCCTCCCCGCCGAGCTGCACGCAGAGAGGCCGAGGCACGCATGTTAACATCCAGATCACACACACACACGCATGCAGTCATGCTATTTAATGCACACACACAAGGCAACACAAGCCTCCTCCCAACTGTTTGTGTGTTTTTTTTCTGACATGCAACTGTCATGGAATTGAGTGCATACTGAGCTTAAAATGGTGTAATCCTGGCACTGGGCTGGTCTGTGTTTTTCCTATGTAGCTTTTAGGAATTGATATAGATGTCAGGGGGTGACGCCACAAAAAGATGCAGTGCTGGCTAGGCTGGGGCCTGATTTACCAAACACAAACAAAAGGGGACATCAATCTCCGCGCATGGCAAATCAACAGGTCCAAATGTCCTTCTGTAGCCAAATGTCTTTTAGTTGTTTGATGTGAAATTCTCCCATCATGTGAGAAAATGGTGAAACAAAACACTGCAGCCATCAATGTGAAAGTAAAACAAACACTTCTTGCATGTAATTTGGAGGGCTTGTGTTACTTGTTTGTAATGAATTATCTAACAACAAAGAGAACCACACAGGACTGCAATCACATTGGCGATACAATCCAAGGCAGAATGTGTTACAGTTTTAAAGAGAAGGTTGAAGAAAAATCACAAATTTCCACATCAGTGCGGGCTAACAGACAGAGATAGTTTACAGAGGTCGTATGTGAAGTGGCCTCCCTGTAAGGTAGACTGAGATTTGAGGTCACCGGGAAGAGGATAAATAAGGTGCAAATCCGTCCTGCAGAGAGCTGCAAAACAACACATCACACTTCTACGACGCACTGCTGATGATACTTCTGCGGTGACACACATTTATCTTGTTCCTTTTCTGTCATGCACAGGCAGCAGGACAAGCCAAGCAACACACGAAAGAAAGAAGTAGAAATTCATTTACACATAACCATAAAGGACAACACAACAGGCAAGCTTTTATCGTTTTTCGCATTGGGAAAACAAACTATCATAATACCCCGACAAGCATGGTCAGCACTTGTTCTCCGGTGTCTCTGTTGGATCAGGAACTCCTGCACGGACAGTTGCGTGCCTTTTTTCACCCTCCTTCACCCACTCAAACTGACGTCTGTCGGAGCGGCAGCACGCACACCCGAGCCCACACAACCACCGCACGGAGCGCGCCGCCGCCGCACGAGCGCAGCGCAGAAACACAGACACGCACACCGGCCCCGAACAACAACAACAACAACCTCCCCTCCCCTAAAAAAAAACACACACACACACCGACCTGCCACTTTTACCAAACACTGTCATAGTTTTTTACTCACCGTTTCTACCGCAGCGGACAGTTCATCCTCCGCCGGTCGGAGAGGTGGGAGAGCATGCGCCGTGCGGCCCCGCTGCACTTCCTGCAGTGAAGGCAGCATTTGCCTGAGAAGCATCTGTCCCGCTGTCACGAGAAGCGGTTCGTTCGCACGCGATGTGTAAATCGGTCAAACTGCTCTTATGTGGCTCGGTTGGAGCGCCTCCGTTAGTGCGGCGCTCACACTCACAGGACTGCAGCCGCTCCAGCGCGGTCCCCGGCCAAACACTCTCCCCCGAAACTTTATTATTAATGAGCCTTTTTTTTTTCCTCCTTCTTTGGAGTGTTTCGGAGCAACACGCGACTCGTTGCTGGAGTTGTTGTTTTGCTGCGGGTTTTGCCAGAGAAGCTCCTGGAGAAGAGCTGCGTGCCGGGTCGTGTTTATGCTGTTGCCCGCGCGCCGCCAGGAGATGGCGGGGTTTGCGCTTACTATAGTTTCAGGGAGAAAAGTGGAGGTGTGGCGAGATCTGTGGCAATAAAGGCGGAAATCAAATCACCGCAGGCAGAGAGGCCACATGCGAAGGGGAGCGCTGTCCCTTCAGTCTTCATTCTGGACATAGTTTTATGGCTGTATTTAACATGAATGAACGTTTCACAAACTTTTAGTGCAGGAAAACACGTTTGTTGAAGGCAAACAACAGCTGCCCCTCCACATTCTAGGTGTGTTTATTGTTGCCCCCTCAGATTGAGAGGGCAGAAAACACACAAAAACACATATTTGCATGAGAAGACAAGTAAAGAGAGTCAGGTCTGAGACGGGGTTACTGGAACCCTCCTGGCACTGGCCAAACGCGTCAGTGTCGGCGGGGGGAGGGGGGCTGGCCAACTGGCGGGGCGGGGGTGGCGCGGACGGGTTGGTGGGACGCGCCCCGGCCCCCCCCCCCCCCCGAAGCTCCGCCCCTGCCCCCAGGGGTACTTTAAAACCTCTCAGGGGGTACTTGAAAAGTGTACTGAAAATTTTTAAAAATCGTTGTGCAAATATTGTTACTCAGACATTTTTTTTGCCAATAATTATTGTAAAATTTAATTACATTACACTTTAAAAAATTCATGACTGAATGCCCCCAAACAGAAGACTTCAAATCTAATTTTTCAATAACTACAATTTCAATAAGTGACAAACTACAAAATTGGAAAAAGTCCTGAGTGCAGCAAACCTTTTTTGAACTCTGTGAGCCGGTTAGAGGAAAAACAATTTCACAGCGGGCTGCATCGCTGAAAAGCGATCGACAACCACTGAAAGAATAATCGAAGAGAATAAACTTCTGCTTCAGCGTTTGAGTCTTTGCTGCAGAGTCAATCATGAGTGTGTGCGCCGCCGCCGCCGCCGCCGGCCGGGCTCACCGCCACACACACCTTCCGATGAGCCCTCCCCCTTGTCTGGGAAAGGAATGCACGGGGTGGTCGGATCGACGCTGCCGGAGCGAACCAATGGGGAGGCGGAGTGTTCCTGCCGGCGGCCAATGGTACATAGCAGCACTTTGTGCTCTAACTTTTTTATTGAAGCTCCGGAGCCTCGAGCCAGCGAGGCATGCACCTTACCTTTGGTCGCGCACAGCGCAGGGAATCATGCCAGCACGGCGGCGGAGCGTCGGGGATGCCGCGAGGCCTCTTCTGGCCGGACTGTGGATCTCGTTGAGCGTGTGGTCGGTGGGGGTCCGCGCGCAGGACGGTAAGAAAACACACAGAAAAAAAAAACGCCCGATTTGTTGACGCCTCAGATGAGACACGGACATGTGACGTGAGCGCGGGTTGCAAACATCTTGCTGGCACGTCGTTTAGAAAAAACATTATTTTGGAGTTCGTTTGGACTTAAATTGATGTTTTAGTAGAAAGACTGAGACTGAAAGCGTTCAGAGAAAATGTCAGATAAACACAAATGGTCAGCTTTATGTTGTAGTTGTTTTCCCTTATTTATAAATAGTCATCAATCGGAGCCGCGCGTGGTTAAACTTTAATATAATTTATTGAAGTAATTTAGAACTGGCTTGTTTGACCACAAACTGAAGGAAAAGAGACGTTTTCCATTGAGGGAGACTTGACGTTTCAACACGTCATGTTCTTTTCTCCCATTTTCCGAGTAGTTCACTGTAATTACGTGGTATTTAAATGCTGAAATAGTGTTTTTAAGTGGTGTATTCCGAGGTGAGGTAGGTGCAAAGGTCGCCCGTGTGATGTCATGGTAGCATTCTTCACATAGTCTTTTGGTTGTCCGTGTTTACCTACTGATCCTCAGCTATCAGCTTACCTTTCCCACAGCCTGGAGTTCTTTATTTTTTTCTAAAGCAGTGGTCAAGCCCGTCTATGAATCACTGCAGTCTGTACACACACAGACAAACAGAAAAACAAGAGCAGACGATGACTCCTGCCGAGCAAACCCCACCACAAATGGCTGTTGTTTTAGTCCGTCTCTGGGGCCTCTGGTTTCCTCACATCACAGGATGAATAAGCCTCCAGTGAATTATTTGTTCTGAATCATTTTTTTTTTAACAAACTTGGCAGATATAGTCAGTTCTCTCCTGAGGTGGGGCCACGTTTGTTTGAGGGGGTGAGAAAAAAACATTTCAGCCGATGTGCTGCAACACTGACATACACCCAGGACGGAGTGAGGCCGCGCAGTGACAGGTGAACATCCTGTCTGCTAGTGTGGACCTGTGAGGACCTGCCAGCAGAGCTCGCGGTGGAAAACAATGTGGCTGGCGCACTCCTGATTGACTGTCTGCGGAGCTGCCACCCAGTCTGACTCCACTTCTCCGCTGCACACTCCCCCCCCACCCCCCCACCCCCCTGAATCAGACAGAACAAGCTGAGCGTTCAGCTTCTTGCGTCAGAATCTGGAGGCAGAGCGGCCGGTCGACGCGCCGCAGGTGAGAGAGTCCAGTAAGCAGGGGGACGCTTTACCGGCCACCCAGAACTCCCCCTCTTGTCCCCCCCCTGGCTGCCTCTGCGGCCTCCCACCGGAAGGTGACAGGTCCACGCTCGGCTGCCCGCCGTCAGTGTTTTGCCGTGGTATTTCCAGGGAATCCTTCGGGACCTCAAGGAGGGGCAAAACATTTGAAGGGGTTGCGATAAGAGGATCCGCAGAGCTGTCGGAAAGTGGGCCGGCGAGGGACCCGAGGGTCAGAGGAAGGTTATCCTGTGGTTTCCCCTCAGCAGATGTCCACCAGCCTTATATGGAAGTTAAGGACAGGCTCGGTGTTTAGGTTCAGACTCACTCGGGTGCCTTCATCCCACTCGGACCATTCTTGGAACGCGTCACGTCTCGACATCTTTTTTTTGGGGGGGGGGTCAGAGCGAGCCGCCCCCACGGCACCAATCTCTGTGTGACCACTGTGAGGATTGAATCATTTATTTTCTGTGGCAACAGGGGGGGGGGGGTGTGGGCCGATCTAAATATTTGCATGTTCAGTTCCAGTTGAAGTGTTAGTCATCGTGACCTCGGGCCAAAGGAAGCCGTGAATCAACCCCAAAGAAATGATGTTCGAGAGGAAACTAAGTCCTCTGAAAAGAGAAGAAAAGCCTTCATCGACCGTCCTGTGAATGAGAGACAAAGG
>JAUESE010000010.1:10829973-10840617 GCA_032274725.1 Malacoctenus triangulatus
TTGTTCAGGAAAATAATGAACAGAAATTTCTTTCCTCTGACAAAAGCTTGGAAACACTTAAAATACATTTTAGAAAACACAAAAGAAGAAGAAAGTGTAAACAGTATGACGTGTACACACAAATATATAGACATTAAAAAAGGTCCGTTGTGTCTGCGTTACCTTTATGTTTTTGCAACAAACAGAAAGAGACCAACCAAATGCTGAACCGACCAAACAGCCGATTTTTCCTTATTGCCTGAGAAGAAACCGCATCCAACTGCAACATGCGGATCAAATATATTGTACATCCCACACAGCCTATTGCAGAGGAAGCTCAGCCTCTGTTGCATTGGTGTCCTGATGGCACCATGGAGCCTGTCAGGACGGGGCTAAAACAACAATGATTCAGGAAGTGATGTTTTAACTACCAACAACAGAAAACCCTCTCATTATAACATTCTCAAGTCGTAGTTCACTTTTTCAAGTCATAGAAAAAAGTTTGATGGTACAAATTCACAGAATAGTCTCACCAGTCATAGTGCCACCATTACTGTCCATGCTTGGTGGATGTGTTGAAGATGATAAAGTAATAAAGGTCAGGAATGAGAGTGTTTTGCCTTTTGTTCCCCTCAAATGCCAACTAGCATCATGACATTCTTAGACACGCTCTCCGCTGGCTTGCTGGTGTCAGATGGTGATGGGACGATCGGTTCTATCCTCCACCTCTTAACTTTGGTATGTTCATCAACGTCAGTTTCGACGAGCATTTTGCTGGCGTGGTGTGGGGAACGTTGAGTGACAGACTTCTTCAGGATTCCCATTCCCTTCAGCTCTTCTTTCACCAAACCGACGGGAGCTGGAGCTACTTTTGGTCTGATGGGTCTTTTGCCGGACAGATCCAGAGGCGTCTGTTGGCCCACTTGCTTGCTGGGTAACGGGTCCACTGGGGTGTTTGCTTGTGGCACTAGAGCAGGATTCACCCTGAAGTAACCGCTGGTAGGAAGAGTCGGCACACTCGTCTGACACAGAGCCGGAATCGCTTGAAGCGTGAGATTCGGTGGGACGACAGGTGTGAGCAGCAGCTTATTGGCAGGCGAAGGACCGACAGGAACAAACATGAGCAGATCAACGCCGGGAGGCTGCGGTGTGTCCACGGGCAGCTGCAGGAACGTGTCTGAGGCAGCAGAGCTGGCAGGAACGCTCGCCATCAGCGGCGCCGGAACGCTCCCGCCTGTTTGAGGCGCAGGAGACGTCACGTGATCGGGCTTCGGATTATCAAAGGTTTTGTCCAACACATCAGCTAGTCTCTTAGCGGGAAGAGGCTCCAGTGATACAGTAATGGTCACCACCCTCTGATCCCTTTTACAAAAGACCCTCTTCAGCCTTTTGGGATGAGGGGGCTGGTCCGACATTTTGGCTGGCCCACTCGCATCTGGAGGCTCTTCCAGGTCTGCAGCTCGTGCTGTCACTGTGCTCCCCACAGTGGACGTCTTTGGCTTTGCACTGGAGTCTTTAGTTGTAGTCTTCAGCGAGGAGCTGCTTGAGGTCTTGTGTTTCTTGGTTGCACTCTGGAAAGACAATAAATGTACGTCAACAGTTTTTCTGACAACACAAACAGTGAGAAGGAAAAAGTTTGGCCGATTGCTTTGACTCTTAAAGGTTGAATATGTAGGATTTTTATTAAAAGCTATATATTTTTTTAAATAATACCTCAAAAATACGTTTAGAAGGGTGCAGAATGGAAATATTAGTGCTTCCTTAAAAAAATATATTTCTCCTGAAAAAAATTATAGTATAAATTTTGACGGGTTCAACAATGGTGATGTGTTTACATCTACAAGCCAATAGCAGCTTGCCAGTTACGGCCTCTATCCTGTCACACAGCTCCTCTCGCAGTTGGCAAAATGGCGGAGTGGGCCAATCAAGCAGCTGCTTCAGGGCCCCGGAGGTTTGGTTATCCGTCTCAGAAGAGGAGTGACCTCAGAAGAGCAAAGAGTAGACTCAGTATAGGTGAAGCCTTCAGTAGATGGAGACGCATAAAAACCGACGTATCTGCTGCAAACTTGGCAACACACAGTTTTTCTGCTGTTGCAGCTACAACTTTGACACACAAGAGGTAGCCATTGTATTCGGTTACATATTCAACCTTTAATTCGCAATGACTTCATCAAATATTGTGTCCTGACAGGTAACCATTCACTTCCACTTTGTTCCCAAAGAAAAGAAAGACAGCAGGGACGTGTGGGATACTCACTGCCGGCAGCAGCGCCCGTCCACAGGTCTTGAGGTGATTCTTGTAGTTCTGCTGGTAGGGGAAGCCCAGGCCGCAGCGCTGACAAAAGCAGGGCGACTTGCTCGCGTGGCCGCCCATGTGCGACATCAGCAGCAAGGCCGAGTGGAAGCCTTTCCCGCACTCGGCGCACCTCAGCACCCTCTGGTGAGCGCCGGCGTGCTTCTTCAGCTCCTCTGCCGTCTCGAACCCCTCGCCGCACTCCGGGCACCAGATCTCGGTCTCGGCGGCCTCCTGGCTGCGCTCCCGACCGCCCCAGCACCCCGTGTCCTCCTTGTGCTGCTGGAACGCCCCGTGCGAGGAGAACTCGCGCAGGCACGCCACACAGTGGATGCGCTGGGGCTCGCACTTGTGCTGGTTGTACAGCCTGGCCAGGCGGAAGTGCTGGCGGCACCGCACGCAGGTGTAAGGCACCAGGCCGAGGTGGGCGAAGCTGTGCTTCAGGAGGGCGATCTTCTCGGTGAAGGTCTCCGGGCAGTCCGTGCATTTGAAACGGAGCCGGCACGACGTCTTCCGGTGCACCTCCATCGACTTCCGAGACGTGAACCTGTGGCCGCAGACGTCGCAGGCCAACCTGAGCAGGCACCTGAGCAGCTCCACGTGTTTCTCGCACTTCTTCCTGGAGACGAAGAAGCGCTTGCAACGCTCGCACTCGTAGAACGTGTCCTCCAGGTGCGTCTCCGAGAAGTGCTGGGTCCGTTCGTCCTGCGACGCGAAGAGCTCCAGGCAAACGCGGCACTGGAATGAATTGACTTTGGTGAGAGCGTGAGCGCGCAGGTGGGCCCAGTAGCTGCTGATCTGGCAGAAGCGCTTCCCGCATTCAGCGCAGCAGTACGGACGCGCCCCCGTGTGCAGGTTCATGTGGTCCTTGAGCTTGAATGTGGAGGGCAACTGGAGGTGGCAAACACTGCAGCTGTAGGCACCAGGGTGACCTGAGTCTGCGTCTGAAGGACGGAAAAAATAAGAAAAAAAAACCTTTTCAGAAAGAGGAAACATATCAAGACTGCCTCTGAACTCTCAGCATCAATCGGTGGCTTTTAGTCGTAAATTTGCACACTTTCAGAGTATTTACCACTGCTTTGACCTTCCTCTCCAGAAGAGTCTGACACTTCACTGTCTCCCAAGTCAGCCACGGCAGCTGTGCGCTTTGCCAGGTGCTTGTCAGCAGCGGTCAGTCCACCTCCTTCCTCCCCGGTGTTTGGGGTTTCCTCCCTGGTTGTGTGGTCATGCAACGCTTCCTCGCTCCTCGCAGCCTGTCCACCCCCCGGACCGGGTGGCGGATTCACCTCTTGACAACCGGACGCCTCTGGCAGAGGCCCGGCCGCTGACGCGCCCGCCGCACGCGAGCTCTGCCCCGCCGCGCCCGTTTCTGTCACCTGGCGGCCCGTCTGATGTTCTCGTTTGTGTTCGACCGAGGCCGTCGAGGTCCCAGCTTCCGGAGCCTCCCGGGGCAGCAGGATGTCTGGGAAGCCCAACTCCGTCAGCTGGATATCGATGGTGTAATCGACCGACATGACTGCGGGCGGCAGGAGAGGGGGGAGGGGGGGCAAACAGAGGGACACGTGTTCAGTCCACACGCGAGGTCTTAAATCTGGGACGAACTTAGAATGAGGGGCGCTAAATGCCGTGCATCCAATCAGGAACCAAACAATACGCATCGTGGGGGTGTCTTTAGACTTACCTGCTGGCCGCCTGCATCCGTGAACCCCCCTCGCAACTTTTGGCCCCTTTGTTGCACAGGTTTTCTTTTCCACCCGCTCAGCTCACTTGGCAGGACAGGGGGCTTCCACCTCCTTCACCGTCCTCATTCCGAGGTGGCGACTCACTTCAGTTCCGTGAATCCGTTCGCATATAAAGCGACGACTGAAAGAATTACAAAGGACCGAACAGAGACGGTGAAGCTCATGAATTCGGACAATTTTCAGTCCCATCAGTGTTTCAGGAAGGAACACACGAACACAAATAAGAGAGAGGCGGGACCACGTGAGAGCACTCGTAGTGGTATGGAGTGGATTTGCAGCAATTGTGTGCTGAGCTGGTGACTTTGGTTCAAATACATTTAGACTTTAATTGATAGTGATACCTGCATACATTGTCCGAGTTGGTGCAGGGACGTTTACCCCCTTTGCCAGGACATGAACCCCTCACGAAAAATAGGTTCCCTACTCGGACTTTGTATTGTAAGAGGAAGATAACAGTCAGAAGTGTGTTACGGGTCCCAGGTTTGGTACAACAAAATTAATTCTCTGTTAAACAGGTGAGTGCAAGCACCAATCAAAGCAGCCTGCGCTGTGTGTTGTCCACAGCGCACCCTAACCCTGCCGCCCAGAGCATGGCGGAGATTTTAAAGTGCGTTTAAAATGCTCAACACAAACTCCAAGTCCCTAAACAACACTCACGGACTTCTAATATAATTTACAACATCAGCATCATTAGTCATCTTTAATAACTACTGACCTGTAAAACAGAGGTGAGCGTTAGCAGCAATCAAGACAGCCTGCTCTGTGCGTTGTCCAGGTTACGTTTGAAAACAAGGGCCGGAAGTGTCCCCAACTCAACAACCCGGACACCCGGCTACCCCTGTGCCAAAGGTTCCGCTTGGTGCTGCCGCACAATCACAACTATTCATAATATGAATGAAATAAAGAAATAGAGAAATAATGACAAAGAAATATTAAGAAATAAAACTTGAGTGTCTGGACCCATAAAACTGCCATTCAATAAATTAAATGAAATACATATAAAAGTGCACAAATTTTGTTGTGTACCACAAGTGTCTGACTTGGTTTTGACTCGTGTCCTTTTGATCTCTCTCTTCCCATCCTCTCATTCTTCTAATGGGCCACATGGTGGCGTGGTGCTGCGATGGAACCCAGGCCGGGCCTTTCAGTGTGGAGTTTGCGTGTTGTCCCTCTGCATGCGTGGGCTCCGTCAGGTGCCCCAGCTTCTTCCCACAGTGCAGAATCATGCATGTGGTCCAGGTTTCCACCCCCACCCCCCATTCTTCACTTTTTCTCCCCATCCCTTCATTCTTCACCTCCTCCTGCTTACTTTCATTTAACTTCTTGACCACAAGTGTTTTAGCTTACAGGTCCAGCTCCAGCATTCACACTGAATTCTCTTCTGGAAGTATTCTCCCTTTGACAGTGGATCCTTCTTTTACCTCCTTAACATTTGATGTCAATCACTTTGTGTTTGATGGTGGCCATTATGAGTCTATCTATTCATCTACTTTGGGCGTGTACAGATCAAACAGTTCTACTCGGTTCCATCCTACAAGCAAAGACAGTATGATGATCGTGTACAATCACAAAGGAAAGCTTTGGTTGAGTTTCTGAAGCGATGAACAGAAGGACAGTGAGTCGAGCTCTTTCTTCAGCAGCCTCCCTCAGGATAGCATGATTTATTTCATTTTTTGCAGTGTCCAGACACATTGCAGTGGGGAGAGAAACAATCCAGTCAGTGAATTTAACATGATATACACAGTTCCTTTTGGCACTCGCGGGCATTAAAGAGCCGTGAGTCCCACTTCAGAAATGTCTAAGACATGAAATCATCTTTTAAGTGTAAAAATAAAGGAGTAAAATTTAGCATAAGACAAATCAGGATTATAGTGGATCCTTTTTACCCACATGCTAAACACCCCACATTAAATCTGGAGCACTTAGCCAAAATAAATTTGAGCAGACCTTAATCATGTTATGTGAAAGTTTTCCTCGATAAAACTTAATTTATAAAGTAATGTAATCAAAATATTAAGTGTAAAAATGCACAATATGACTGAGAAGCTGTACATCACATTTCTGCTGAGAAACTGTCTACACATTCCAACATAGTATCTCTACTAGGAATCTAATTTACTTCAAAATATGTACTTATCCAATGTGTTTTTGGGAAAAAAAGGAGAAGAAACTTTTAAAAAAATAACCAAAACTTTTTCAAACCACAAAATGGACTGAATAACTGAAGACACCAAGTAAATTCACAGCACACGCAATTCACACTAAAAAAGAAAAAAAAAGAAAGAAAAACGTAAAAGAAATCACTTAAAAGTTAATCAAAAATGGTTTGTTTTTACAAATAAACTATGTTTTTTTGACACAAATGGATCCAACGTTTGGTTAGTCAATTTAATATATCAACAGGTCATCAAACTCAACTTTGCATCCAAAATTTCATAAAATGTCAATTTGAAAACCATTCCAAGCTCGGGGACATCTGCTGGACGTGACATCTCGAAGGTTAAAAGAAAAAAAAAAAAGGACAATTCATGACTAAAATCTTCAAAAACCACTTTCTTTCAGCAAGGTCCTCCTGTCTCAATTATCTCTTTGCACTTGGGTTTTCAGGCTTTTCCTCCGGGTGGCTTTTCTCGTGAGCTTTCAAGGTGCGCTCACGGCTGAAGCTCTTCCCGCAGGTTGCACAAGCGAAGCGGCCGACAGCGTGAGCCCGAGACATGTGGGCGTCGAGCTGCTCGGGCCGGGCAAAGCTCTCTTCACATTCTTCACAGGGATGGGCTTTCCGCGGGGTGTGTTTCTCCTTTTTGTGCGCACGGAGCTGAACGAGACCTGGGAAGGAAAGGTCACATTCAGGACAGGGGTGCTGGCGGGCGGGAGCCACCTCTGCTTTAGCTTTCTTCTCTTTTGCTGGAGGCTGAGTGTCATCTTCTGAACTCTTTTTATCATCCGCTTCCGATTTTGCCGCAGCTTTAGCGGGGCGCCCGCGCTTTGCTGCACCTGCCTTCCCCTTGTCTTCAGCCGGAGCAGCTGGAGCAGCCGGGGCTGCTGGGACCGCTGGTGCTGCTGCTGGCTCTGGTGTGCTGCTGGCCTTCACCACCTCTTCGGCCTCATCCTTCTTTTTTCGCTTTCCCTTCTTCTCGGCAGCTGCCAGGTCTTCGGCTTTGGAAGGCCGCCCCCTTTTCTTGACGGTTGCGGCGCTGCCGTTGCACTGTTGGCCCTCGGGGTACTTCTCCTGGTGTGCTATCAGCTCGGACTCTTCTTCGAATCCCTGCCCACACTTCTTACAGCGGTGGGTTTTTGTGGAATCCTCTGGCTGTTCTGCTGTCTCCACCTCTGGACGTGGATGCTGGGACAGACGATGAGCACGCAGGAGTCCAGCACTACGGAAGGTTTCGTTACAATCTTTGCACACCATCTGTCTTTCTGGACACACCTGTCTTCTGTGGGCTGTGAGCTGGAAAAAAAGGTGAAAACAATTACAAAACGATAATTAATAAGAATCTCAAAAAAGTCATCACCTCCATTTACACAGAGGATTTGTGTGGCAGCTGTACAAGCGCTGCATAGCATTTGTGCAGTCTAGGAACCAGAAAAGCAATTCAAAAAGACCAGGTGGAGCAGTGAGTGAGAATGGTCTGTGTGAAAGGGGGCGAAAGACAGCAGCTTTGTATTTGACTCACTTCAGAGAAGGTTTTGAAGCTCTCCTTGCAATGAGCACATTTGAAAGGCTTGTCATCTTTGCTGTGCGTTGGCTGGTGCTGCGTCAACTCCTCAGAGGACAAAAACGTTCGGTCGCACACGTAGCATGTGAACAGTGTGTTTCCCTGAGGAGAAAAAAGGACACAAGAGTCAAGCAAAAAAAACAGACAAACACACAAACTGTAAGTGGACAAGTAAAAGAAAATGCAGAGCTTCTGATTTTTTTAGAAACTTCAACTGAAAAGCAGACGATGTTTTCTTTGGGTGCAATGTGGCATGAATATTTGTGTTTTTAAAAAGTTGTAACAAATTTGCACGTGTAAATAAAGTTTACATATGCCAACCAACTCCAACAAAGGATCTGGACCCCCTTTCTTACATTCATTCGTCAAAACATTACCTTGAACACTTATGGACATACCTGCTCTGACCAACACTCAAAAATACAAGCCTTCAGAATAAAAACACTGAGCAAATTTCAATGTTCACCCATTCTTTAGTGTCTAATTGTGTTTTTCCTGCCTCAGAGCAGCCTGCACCCCCCTCCCAATCATTAGCACCTCCCAAAGGCTGGCCCACACAGCAGGTGGGGAACTCCTGTCATGTAGAGTTCAGGATTGGGGGAAAAAAGACTTGAAGGAATTGTACCTGCTGAAGCTGCTGCTTGTACTCTTCCCGGTGGCTTTTCTTCATGTGTCTCTCCTTGGCTTTGGCACTGCAGAATGTGATGAAGCACTGGAAACACTGCAGATTCTCATGCTGATCTAAAAAAGAAAAAGATTCAGATCAAAAGTAAAACACATTCAAAGCTAAATGGAATAACGGAGTTGATGTTGCCTTTTTTTTTTGTTTTTTTTTTTTTTTAAATCTGCACTCACAGGGTTGAACAGAAGTTGCTGGAGGGCCATTCAAAGTGACGGGCTTGTATGGTTCTGCTGGCTTTTCGGGGGGAGCTGCAGGAGGCGGATCTGGCAACCCTCGTCCGATCACTAATTCTTCAATGTTCAAAATTCCCGTGTCCATTCTGCGATGTTGGGTGGTCTTACCGATCTCTCACAAGGGTCTTCCTACAGACAAACAAACTGCAGTCAATGAAAGAGGGGTGTGATTAATTAACACGTGGAAATAACTTATTTGAACAACAGCGAAAGACCGTCAATGTTCTCCCACAGAAGTGCCTCCAAATCCTACTAATTACAACTCGAGAATTAGAAATGTAAAAACACCTTTACACTGTAAACACGATGGAATAAATAGTTGCTATGTGCTTGTTTGGGTTACCCAAACGTTCATAATCAGAGGGTTGCTAAATTAGTAGTCAACGGATACTACTCGAGTTTACGCTCATATGAGCCCGTTTACCGATACAGTTAGGCCGCTAGCTAAGCTAACTAGCCTCTTGCAAACGTTAATTCCCTCGATATTCAGTTACCCAACAGAAATACATTGACTTGTAATGAAGACCAATTCACACAACAAGTATGTGCATCAGTTACAGGTCTTTGCATAAAGCTAATGCTAATTACAAAGTAGCGGGCTACTTGAGCGGGCTAACGTCAGCTAGCTTGTTGCTGGTTCGCTTGTTAGCGCTAACAACACTGGCTGCCATTCAAAGAAGACTGCTCACTTTCGTGTCTTTTCGCCTTGTTTGAACTCGGCGTTCGTCGTTTTCATGCGTCAGCCTCGAACGGATTTCACAACTAGATGCCGTCTATAGATATTTGAGACAGAGTGCAGCAGAAAAGGCACATCGCATACGTTACCTCTAACGGCTCTTTGGGGCGAGTTTGACTGAGAGAGTTGACCCCATAGAATTAAACACGACAGATCGGACACTTCCTGGTGTGGCTGTGTTGGTCGATTGGTACAACTAAGATGGCTGCCCTAATACCCGAGTTGATTTTTTTTTCAATTAATGTTTTTTTTGGTAACATCTTTTTTCTTTTACACTAAACATTGATATTCACAGCATGCATCAGGGGATTCTCCTGTCGTTATATTCGTGCAACGAAACATACATCTTTCCCTAAATTTCAATTTTTTTCACCTAAATGATTGGCCTTTATGACCATAAAGTAAGATTGAGGTTTGATTTTTTTGCATGTGAACTGTTACTTTATCGTTTTGTAATGTCCGGGAACAAGAAAAGGGAACCGCAGCAGCACACAACAAAACACTGCCCTGTGGAACAGAGATGTTGGTGAACTCCCTTCTATGCAAGCTGGATCTATGTTTTTCTTGTCACGTGACCCATAAACAACTTCAGAAACGTACATTGTGTAGTTCAAAATGACTCCAACAGTTTCATTTTGCCTGTACGATTTAGTATCTTTTAAACTTTTAATTGATTTGAATGGTTGTATTTGTACATAAGAACATTCAAATATACCCATGTTTTAAGTCCCAAAATTTTGTAAGCTTTAATATCTTTGTAGTTTATACATAAATACCTGTATTCACTGGGGTACTATCGTGGAGATTGGCACTGATGCTATTATTGTCCCAAACAATAAGAAAAAAAAATCCATGATTCTTTTCAGTCATTTTTTCAGTCTTTTTTATTTGATTTACGAAATTCAAATAGTCAAACTGCAAAGTTAAAAAAAACAACATTTTTTTTACATCTTATTTGCAGAACAGTGTATGGCTGTGAATCTTTTTAACACGTTTGGAGGTAAATTTCTTTTCATAATTGCTTCATTTAAAAATATGCCACATCATAATTCATTTTAGATGTGATGCAGTAATCCTTCAAAAGAATGATGCTAAATGTTGAAGCCATTATGGGAAAGGTGTAGGAAAATGGAGCCCGGTTAAAGGTGCTATATGTAGGATTTTTAGTAAAAGCTATATTTTTAAAAAAAAACCCTCAAAACTACGTTTAGAGGGGTGCGGAATGGAAATATAGTGTTTTCTCAAAAAATTTTATTTCTC
>JAUESE010000010.1:10841217-10861091 GCA_032274725.1 Malacoctenus triangulatus
TACGTCTACAAGCCAATAGAGTTCGCCGATAGCAGGTTGCCAGTTACGGCAAAATGGCAGAGTCGGCATAACAACCAACTGCTTCAGAGTCCCGGACGTTATCCGCAGGAAACCTGGCAACACGCTGACCGTAATTATTTTTCGGTTGTTGCAGTTACAATCTGGAAACACTAGATGTCGTCATTCGGTGTCGTACTACATATCTCACCTTTAACGTACATTTAAAAAGACATACATTCCAAAAGAAACACAATAAATAATGCAGGCTAGAGTTTGCAGAGGGAAAACTACTCTTTGCTCGAAATTTCTTGACTGTGGAAATTCAGAAAGCAGTTGTGGTTGCGTGAGATACAAAGAAAGACACAGCACTTAAGGCATAGCACTCTTGAAGTCCTCTGACAGTTCCCAAAGCGACACCTGCCCCCTTCTCCTTCCGCAAGTTGTTCTGGCCAATGGCCTGAGCCGTCAAACCGCGTGGCTGCATCTGGCAGGGGGCTTTCCTCCACCATGATGGGATGCAGGGCTCCACTTGTTGCACACGGCGCTTCTTTTGGGGGCTGAGGAGGAGCCGCGTCTTGCGTGTCAGAGCCGCTGGAAAGTATCAAGGCCTTGGAGACCTCCAGTCGGAAGGCCATGAGAGTCAAAGGTGCAGACTGTGCTCTGTGCTCCTGTCGGTACAGGAGCCACGAGTTCACTAAAGCAAGATCGGCAAGGTACCAGAGCACCGCATGGGGCCAGCAAGTCGGTGCCGAGGCAGTGAGAGGAGTCCCGTAAAGACCCTGCAAGTCTCTGTTGAGGCGAGCTGACATCTGAGCCTTCTCAAAGTTGTCGATGAGAAAGGCCATGTTCCTCTGGCTACATCCTGCAGTCGAGAGGAGGAATCCACAGTGGGTTCTGCGTAACATCAGCTTCCCATCCGAGCTCACAAACTCATCCCCAATCTGCCCTCGTGCTCCACCCACCCTGCCTGCTGCATGCACACCGGCTGCCAGGAGGCGCTCCAGCATCGCAGGCGTAGAGAGCTCCTGTTTACAGAGAAACAACGTGCTTCCTTTGGAAGCCATTTTTTCAACTATATCTTCTTTGTCAGAGAGATCCAGTTTCAGATCTGCATGTAGGACTAAACCACCAAAACCAATTAATGTAGTGCAGTGGAGAGATGGTTTGTTGCCGTGCAGCCTCCCAGTCAGAGGAAGTGGATATTGATCAACCGCATATTCACCCTCTCGTCTCAGTGACTGGCAGCCTGCTGTGAAGCGCCTCAGTACTGACTGGACCTTCCACAGGGGATCTGGAAGTGTTTGCGATCCATTCAGGTCACTTGCCTGATCGCTTGTCACACTCTGCCTGCTGGGACTTGTACTTCTACTTGTACTTGTACTTTGCTGTGCACGCTGAATGTCACAATCATGTGCTGCTGGCGGGACATCACTGTTCACTGGTTCCTTTGAAGCGAAATTGATCTTCAACATTCGGGTCAGTAGGAGAAAACGGGACAATGGCATCGCTTCGGCAATCAATGGCACCTTCGTCAAGTCCTCCCAGTACAACCTTGGACTCGGGAACTAAAAAGTACAAAAAAGGTCAAATAAATTGGTGGTTCAATCACACCAAGTTGAGCCAAGTCTTTCATTAATTTAGGACATTAAACAAGCAGGAATACAAACCTTCAGAGTTCCCATTGCAATGTGAATTCCAACAAAGCATGCCACATCTCTGGAAGTGACCGTGTTTGTCATGTTGGAGAGTTTATTTGTGCATTTAGCGAATTCTTCCCAGGTATCCCAGTTGAAATATCTGCAGAAGTAATCAATGGGCTGTCTCCTCCGAGTTTCATGTCTTTGTGCTTGGAGCAGACTCGAGGAAGGTGGTACACTGAGGGAGGAAAATACAGAAACAAATGTCCTTCACACATACATTCAAAACCCTTTAACTCATCTTCTTTTGTCTTAAATACAATATCAGAAGATACAGGCTGTGCGTGGTGTGATTAATTTGTACTGATGTTTATATATGTATCCCTACATAATTCAGAAGAATAAAGATTGACTGTACTTTTGGGAGGTTCGTTCTGGCCGTTGTGTGCTGTTGGTTTGGTTCTTATAGAAACAGGCCATTACTTCAGCTTCTGAGGCAAGTTGATGATCAGACAATTCGGATCCAGCTGCGTCTTCTTCATCAGAGCTCTGGAGCAGAAAGTCTCGAAGGCCTGCAGGATGCTGCCACGCATAGTCTGAATATCAAGAGATCAAAAATAAAGAAAACAAGTCATCAGAAATATAATAACCCTTGAACTCAATTTGATCAATTTTGTCTTGGACAGAGAAATCAAACCTCCTCTGTTGATAAAATCATTGACTCCTTGATCTGATGCCAAACTGGGGACTTCTGATTCCTGGTAGTCTTGAGAAGAGTGGTTGACTTTGTCTGTTTTAACACAGTGTTGTTAGAATCTTTTAATACTTTTTTTGCAAAAAAAAAATAACCTCATTTAAAAAAATATTCTCACATAGGTCACACTCTGTTGTCTGACGTTCGAGGTGGTCTCCATCATTGAAGCCCTCCGGTGTTACGCTACCTCGGTTGGGGCGAGGGGCTCCCAGAAGGACCTCCCTCTCCTCCTCCTTCACAGGGTAGAAGATACACTGGTCGGGGGTGAACTCTGGGGAGATGCAACAGCTCCTCGATGTCTCCCCTCTTTCTGTTGCTGTAAACACGTCACAAATTATTACTCAACAATATCTAGATGGTGCACATATTTCATGATGACCTGTCTGTTGCAAAGTCAAATCTTCTTCACCGTGCGAATCGTAGCTGCTCGTGCTCCATTTAGAGAAATATTCAATGTCTTGTAATAAAACTCCTGGTTACAGGCGAATCACTCATTAATGAAGTAATCAGAAATGTTACTATGATTCTGTAGGTATGTTGCTCTAACAGAATTTTTTTCAACCACACCTGAAAGGTTGCTTTGCACTTACATGGGATCAAAGCGTTGTCATTGCTCACTGGCTCCACGTTCCAGCGGATTTGTCTGGTGTAATTTGAGGCGTGCGCATCGTTCAGCATGAGGCTGCTTTCCTCTTTCACCAGAACAGACCTGACGTCGTTCCCATGAGGTGGTGGCTGCACGCTTGCACTCCGTCTGTTTAAGCAGGCGTGTGCAACCTGCAAGGGACCTGACCCGGTGTTTTCAACCTTGATCTCTTGACACCCATTTTCAGCATCCTCGGCCTGAAATAGGAGAAAGACATTGTATAACTGCAACGGTGAATTCACTTTTATCCCACAGTATTTTTTTTTTTCGAATCTTACGTGTCTTTGATGGCTTGTAGTCGTCGAGAAGGGCTCCTTGTTTGTGGCTGCTTCTTTCTGTCGAGAGGGGAGGAACTTTTCCAGAATGATCCCAGGAGACTGGTCACTCTCCCTGTCCTGATGTGGCCCTTCCTGCAGTTCACTTCCATTCATCCCTTCTTGAACACTCATGGTTCCTGACTGCTGCTCGAACAAAATTTGCTCTTCGCGAGAATTTGCTGATGTGGAGCAAACGGGAGGCAAAGACTTAGCAAGACCTGTCGCTTTGCTGGGTTCAGGATCGCTCTCTGCTGCAGCCTCTCTGCTTATCGTTTCAGGGTTTGGGGCCACTGGATACTTCTCGTATACTACCTGACATTCATCGTGCTCCGACTCTGATTCGGTCTGTCTTACACTGTCATCTAATGAAACTCTCTTTGATGCCATGGGCCTTTTTAGCCGTCCAATTGCTCTTCTCTTGCCCCTCATAGCACTCCTCGTAACGCAACCCTTCTCTCCTTCCTTTTTCCTCTGGACTAATGTTTCTTCTTCCTCGTCTTTAATCTCCATTTGATGAGTGGAACATGAGACTGTTTGCGAAGTCAATCCTTTTTCAGTTGTCTCCTTATGAACGTTTTCAGGACCCTCTGAACTACAGCTGCCATTTGACTCATTTTGGGAGGCCGAGTCCTCGTGAGAAGTTTGACCGTCTTTCTCATTCTGCTCACCAACAGTCACTAAATCGACCTCTAAAACTAAATCCTCCTTTATGTCTTCGTCCATGTTCTCCTGGATATCAGATTCAGTGGGAGTGTTCTTTGGAGAACCTTCCACTGGTCTGTCCTCATCTGGTGCCCGAAGTTCAGTCGTTTCTGTGGTCTTTGTCTGAGTAGCTGAAGTCAAAGGGAATTCAGATGTGAAATTCAGTTGAGTATCACTGTTGTTCATTTGAACAGATGATGAGAGATTCTCTTTGAGGGCATGAGACTGATTGTTTGGTGCTGTTGAACTTCCATCTTTCTCTTGATAGAGCTTCATTTCAACCTCTGCGGGAGGGATGGGTAAAGATGGGGATGGAATCAAAGCTGGAAAAGAGACGTTTCGTTCCCTGTCTTCTGCTAACATCTCTCCCATCTCGGGTTCAGTGTCCCAGCCTGTCGCGGCATTCACAACCCCAACGACCGTATGATCATTTTGAAGCTGGTACAGATCCGAACTGGAGACACCTTCGAAAATGTTCCCATCGGTGTATGTGAGACTGGGACTTTCTACGACATGCACAGTTGTTTTGTGTTTCTGAAGGGAGGAAACTTCGCTGAATCTCTCCCCACAATCCTTACACTCTAAGGCACGCTTCGACTGAGAAGAAGTTATCACTCCTTCGGTCTCCACTTTGGAGGAGGCTTTACGATTCCTGGTGGTCTTTGGCTTGGTGGGCAGTGTCACAGCTGGTTGATGGGAAGCTTGGAGTGGCGGCAACAATGACAGAGCCTTTTTGTTCTTTTTGGGTCTCCCTACTTTTTTCTTCGCTTCTGATATGGCCTCGGTTTGTGAATTTTTTCCCTTCTTACCATTACTCTGAGGACTTGTTTGAGAGTCGTGAGGTAACACTTCGGAGGCCTGGCCCGACGCCTTTGAGGGGTCTAACTTGTAAACTTTAAGCTGGGGCTGCTTATGGCCTTTCAGCAGCAGTAAAGAGTCCTGCTTCACGTGTGAACCAGGACTGTCCGCCTTTTTCACGTTTTCCTCAGTTGTCAGGTTCTTCTTGGTCTTCCGCCCCTTTGCATTCTTTGGCTGATCTTTTTGCATTACCTTCGGTTGTTTCTTCTTTTTGAACATCGGTGAGGCTACAGCTTTGCATTTAGCAACTCTTTTGACCACTTCTTTTTGCTTTTTAATTTTACCCTTTCTTGTGTCCTCCTTGATTTGTTGCGAGGCCTGGTTTGATGAGGCTGATTTTGTTTCCGTCGAAGATGGCACATGACCAGCGTCGTTCTTTTTTCCCTTCCTACCTTTGTTCTGTGAGGCTACTTTTTTATCTGATAGATTTGTTTTTGGCACTTTGCCTTTATTCATACTTCCTGGCACTGGCTCACACTGCTGCTGAGAGAGTGTTTTCTGTTTCATGTTTTTCTTTTGATCGTTTTGGGGTCCAAATTTAACCACGAGGTGAGACTTTTTTGTTCTTTGGCGTTTGGTGGGTTTGGGGTCATTAAAGAAGTCATCCCTGGACATGGGTCCAACCAGATCTTGAACATATCCTTGGAAGAGAAAAGCCCTGGCTGGTTTCCTTTTCCTCACTTTCACAAGCTCTTGAGCCGACATGACATTCATGAGCGGCTCTGACAGCTGGGAAACATGCTTGTTCTGTGGCTGATCTGTAACCTGTTTGACAGCAGGTGGGTCCTTTGTTTTGGAGGTGGTATTATTGGCATCCAACACTGACTTCTCAGACTCCTTTTGCTCACTGTTTTCCTCCAACTCTTGCACTTTACTGCAATCCAACACAGGCTGATCCTGATTTTCCTGATCCTCATTTACTGTTGGCAGTTTTGAATCAACCTCTTCTTTAGAATTGCTCTCAGCTTCACTTTGACATTGTATTGGAGTTCGTGGTGAGGTCAAGGGGGGAGAAACGACATCTTTTTGCTCTGGTTGTTGAGATGTCAGATTAAATTGAACAGGTGTAAGTGACGGTGGGACGATCAGACTGGCATTTGGCTCATCACCTGAAGTGTTGTCTGCAGTCTGAGTGGGAGTCTCTAGTTCACTAGTTGGTACAAGAGAGGGGGGCTGAATTTCACTTTGGGTTTGTTCCAGCTCCATAGTTGGTGTCAAGGCAGGAGTGAGCTCTAATATGACTGTTTGCTCGAGGTTGTGCTTCATATTATCTTCTTCGCTTTGACAAATGATTGGATCCATAAGACCAGCTTGGATTGCATTATATTCAGGTTGCTGAAGGATCTGATTCATCATTTGTCCCTCTGTTTGGTCAGCCTGAATGAAGGTGAGCTCTATATTTCCACCAACTGGAATTTGTGAACCTAATTCTGAGAAGGAGGGGTTCACCAACTGTCCATCAGGTGTGATAGGTTCCAGTATAATTGTTTGCTCTGTTGAATTACAGGCGTTGTTCAAGGCATCCAATTCAAGTGTCTTTGATTCTGTCTGTTTTAGTCCTACATAATCTATCTGTGGTGGACTGAGATTCAAAGTCACTGGCTGCGTTTCTTGGGATATTTGCTGCACTTCCAGTGGTGGGGCATTAGGGGGCACCTGTCCCAAAATCACAACTTGGTTCACTTTCTGTATATTTCCCATGGACTCTATGAGCTTGCGTATCTGCTCCGTGTCAATATTGGCATCGACCTTTTGCAGACACCCATTGGGTTCCACCTGTAGTAGCGCTGATTGGCTAATGGAAATTGGAGTTATAATTGGCGTACTTTGCTTCACTTGCTGCCCAGCTGAGAGGGCATTATTGTCCTTGGCAGGCAACAAATTGTGCTTAGTTTTCATGTGGTGTCGCCGTGTCTTGTAACTCTTGAACGTGGCCTTGCATACGCAACAAGGATACCTTTGCGTAGAAGCTCCTAAAGATCGCAAGGACAGAAAGAGGTGATGCAAGTTCAATCCACATTTCCTTAGAATAGTAGCTCATCTGAAATCCTATCTGTTGAAAGGTATGACTAAGAGTGAAAGTGAGTTGAACAAAAATAGATAAAAGTATGTTTATGTAACAATACGTGACAGAGTTATCTTTCTTACCGTTATTTTTCCTTGGTTGAGCATTGGATGAGGTTTTCTCCCCTGGTTTAGCCGTCTGTTCAAAGTGTCCCTCCAGATGCTTCTGCATAGTTTTGCACGTGGAGAACCTCTTTCCACACTCTTTGCAGATGTACGGCCTGTCTCCAGTGTGCTTGCGCTGGTGATACTTCAGCAACGTCATGGTTTTGCAAGGTTTGCCACAGTCCGTGCAAGCGTAGCCCTCCAGGCCAAAGTGATTCTTCTTATGAATCGTGAGTTCCTTGGACTTTTTAAAGGCCTGATTGCAAAGCACACACTTGAAGGGCTTCTTCTCTATGTGGGCTTTCTGGTGAACCATGAGCTCCTTGGAGTTCGTGAAGTGACGATCGCACACATAGCAAGCAAAAAGGGCGTTCCTCAGTATGCACTGTTCATACTCTGTGGGGTGGTTCAACTTTAGATGGCGCTCTTTGCTCTTGAGATCACTGAAGATGATGTGACACTCAATGCACTGCAGGGAGAGCTGAGATGCTGCAAGGGAAAACGACAAGATGGAGACAAAGTTTACATTCAGGAAAATCAGCATTCGAAGAACGAAGAAGCCACGTCACATGTCCCGTCATACAAAGCATCAGGATGCTTGAAAAGAAAAAGATGCCTGTGGGGTAATTTGATTCTTCTCATATAGGTCAAAAATGATCTGGAATGTAAAAGCAACCAAAGAAACAGAAAACACAGTAACTGAAGGCAAGCACAGAAAATAGAGCCCCTGCTTTCAGCACTGCTCCCACTGCGGCCCGACACATTAATGCTGTCAAAACTGGGAAGCATTTTTTAGGCTATTGTATTGTGCTGCAAAATGCTCATGTTCACTGGAAAAGTTAAATCACAAAAATGAATAACTCAATTTCTGTAAATTTTCTGAAATCTTTTTAAAAAGTAAGCAAACATCTTATTTTCAGACTGATATTGTTAAAAAGAATAGTACTAATTAAACAAATTTTGTAATAGTAATGAAAATGAATTAAAGACTTTTATCAAATTAATGAAAATGGAATCACCTGATCTTGCAAATGATTTGTCCAATTCTTTTCCAATACTTTATGTGTTAAAACAATCAGCGCAAGGTTCACTTTGAACAATATCATGCAAGTGTCAACTGTGAATGCAAACAAAGGAACTGGCCAACACAGTCGAAATATTACCAAACTAAATGCAAACACAGCCATTGTGACACATTGTCAGGTTGGAGCCGTTGCGTGGCTGCAGCGGGGAACCAGCACCAACTGAACCTCAAACATCGAGATGATCCAAAGTGAGAAGCAACTAAAAAATCACACTAGCTCTAAGTTAAACAGTCTGTTTGTGCTCAGACAATCACCCAGTATTATAGCACTGTCATAGCAGAGGCAATGCACAACCAGTCACCAAACACATTCCTCATCATCACTGAGCCGACTAATAGAGCTATAACACAAGAAAAACAACTTGAAATACTCACAAGTGAGATCTGCATCCAGTGGTTTGGACATGTCCATTTTCAAAGGATCTATCATGGCCTTTTTGGAGGGAACGTACCTCCTGCCATCATGTTTCTCCTGCTTTTTGACCTTTGGCACATCAGCCCCACGTTTAATGTCTGTATCAGGTGGAAGCTGCAGCTTGGCGGCAGCGTCGGTCTCCGTCCCCGCGGCATCACCCGGGGACTCAGAGGGTGGCTGAGCAGCCGGCCCGGTGATTTCTGTGCGCGCCCCTGCTGCACCGTGGTCCGCAGTGGTCTCCTCTCCCCCCTCGGCAGACACAGCCGAGGAGTTCCCCTCCTCCTCAGCATCCGCTCCGCCGTGAGCCGAGCGAGCGTCAGGCTCCTGCGGTCGATCCGTGGCTGCTGTGGTGGCAGCGCCGGAGTCACCGAGCGCCTGGTTGAGACTCTGCATGGCTGCTCGCTTCTCAGAAGATCCAGCTTATGTTTCTACCAAATCAGGTCCCACAAATAAAAACACACAGTTGGTAACAAATAAACAACCTTAAATATTGGGATTTTTTTCATGAATGATAGTCATGTTATAAGCATGTTAAGACAGGATGGAGCAGCTTCTTTGGTGACTACAGAGCGACAGCTGGGACACCAGATAAGCACTGAGCTCCAACATTTGAATTACAATGGGAGAGTGATGAATAAGAGGGCAGCGTCTGGAAGCTGTGCTGGAAGCAAACCTCAACACACCAACACGTCTGGATATCATGCCAGAGCACTTTCCCCACCAGCTGATCTTTCCTACAGAAAGGTCTCCCTCGTGAAGACATTAGGACCACAAAATCACGGGTAACAGTGGCTTAGTTAGCTGGCACCATTCACTGATGTGCGGTAAAATGAGGCCACAAACATCGCCGTTTTCGGTCTTCTACAACGCAAAAGATGCTAAATACCAAGTCGTGTTTGGCCTCCGACCTTGATGTAAACACGGGTAATCTATCTATGCGTGGGAGGATGGAGAATAGCTGTTACCTAGGCTCAGTCGTCCGCCCAAACATCTCAGCTCCGTTTCTGACAAAGCCAAAATTGGAAGCGCAGATATTGTGACGTCACAGCCGACGAGCGGAATCATGGGAACAGTAGTTTTTTTTCCCTCCGTGCCGCAGTTTTCACGCGCACATCAACCTGTTTGGACGCCCACCTGTCCGTCATTGAGCTCTTCAGATTCCAAGGGAGAAAAAATTACATGCATAGATTTCAACAATGAACTAATGAACATTATACAAAAACATATAATAATAGTAGTAATAGTAATAACAATGAACATTTTTAAAAGTTTATATCACTGCTTTTGTTCTAGTCATTCTCTCACATTGGCTGTCGTTTCAAAATTGTTCAGGTTGAAAATGAACATCCAGGTCTAATCTTGTTACAAATCAGCCTGATTCCATATAGTGAGCAACTTTGATGGAAGATTTAAAAACAAATAAATAAAACCTACGAATGATATGTTTATGTGATGTGTAGTTTCATCTTCTCTTTGAATTTAAAAAAAAAAATGCTGAGCGCACCATTTGATTTTTAGGGCATTCATATTTTTTATTGTCCAAATCCATACTTTTAAAAAAAACATGATAATCATTTTTATTGCATTTTATTTCCAAAAGTTTTCTTTCCATACTATATCAGTTGAGGTTCACTTCATTATCACATACGTTGCAGCTCATATAAAAAAACACAAGAGATGGGAGAATTCCTTAGCACCTGATTATTCTATTACAGATCATGGTCAAAGTCCTGAAAAATAACTGTCCCCCATTACTACAAAGTAACAAAATCAAAGCTTCACTTTTGCATTCTTCAGCATCCTGAGCAGAAAAAAGCTGTTCACAACTTCATCTGCTGTAGACATGATTTGTTGAAAAAGAAAAAGAACCAACAGGATAAAAAAAAAGAGAAAAGAAAAAAAAAAACAGGTTACAAATTTCATCTAAATCAGCTACTTGGCGTTAATAGTAGTCAAAATAGAATAGCAGAGCATCATTCGTTCATTCT
Organism: Malacoctenus triangulatus; assembly: GCA_032274725.1. NCBI lineage: Eukaryota > Metazoa > Chordata > Actinopteri > Blenniiformes > Labrisomidae > Malacoctenus > Malacoctenus triangulatus. The sequence continues at coordinate 10,851,788 of JAUESE010000010.1, forward strand.
GTGAAGCTTCATGCTTCTATGGTCTCATATTGTGGCATCGGCACTTCTCCAGTTGCATGTTTGATATAATGCAAATGCAGGTCTGCCACGTCGTCAAAGCCCATATCACACTCGTAACACTCCCAGTCCCAGTACTTGTGATCTCTGTGCACCTTTGTTTGCTGTGACTTGCTCTCATCCAAGTTTGGGTCTGAATCCTCGGGTCCGGAGGGGACGGGTGCTTCGGAGAGCGGGAGGCAATGCAGAGGCTCGCCGCAATCCGAGTCGTCCGAGTTTTCCTGCTGGCCGGCCTGCTCGTGGTGCCGCGGCTCTCCGTCTGCACCCATCTGCTCGGGCTCTTCCGGTCCCGGCGGCTCGTCCCCGTCCGTGTTGGACTCTGGCTCTTCTTTAATCTTGGTGATGATGATACTGCCGTCCTTTTCATCATTTCCCCCTTTTTCAGAGAGACTCTGCAACTGTGCACCACCACCTTTGTGATGCATCTTTTTATGCAAGAAGAAACTTTTGGTGTGGTAGAAGCCCTGGCTGCAGAGGGAGCACCGATAGCGCTTTTTTCTTAAGGTTTGCTTGGCTGCGTGGTCGGTTCTTTGGTCCGGCTGGTGGTGCTTCTGCTTCAAGCTGTGATTGAGCAGGTGTTTATCCAGCGACTCTTCAGTTCTGAAGCCCAGGGCACAGCTCAAACACCAAAATGGCTTCTGTTTATGGAGGTCGAGGTGAGCCGTCCACGAGTGGACGGAGTTGAAGGACTTGTGACACTGCTCGCACCTGAGGAGTGACGATTTGACCTCCTTCTCTGACCTGTGAACTCGCAGGTGACTGAGGAGGCGCGTTCGCCTGATGAACGACATCCCACATTCTGGACATTCATAATTCGGCAAAACTGAGTTGTCTTTAGCTGGATTTTTAGCTTCAGCTGAGGGAGCTATGTGTAATTGCTGGTGTTTCTGGAACGAAACCAGGTATGTGTAACTCTTTCCACACACCGAGCAAGTATAGATCTTGCGAACGGCATCATAGAATGGGGTCGATTTAGCGTAATCTTTGATTTGGGGGAGCGCCGAGCTCGTCTCGTCTTCATCTCCGTGCTCTTCATTGTTCGCTCCTTCAGGGACAGATCCGGCTGCTGGATCTTTGACGTCGTCTGTTGGTCCTTCCTCTTCTTCCAGAGCATGCTGGTGAAGGTGGGTTGTATAGTCGTCCTGGTGTTCAAACTTCAGCCCACAATCCTCACACTCAATGCTGCACTGCTCGACTACAGAGGGGAAGAAAAAAAAAAAAACACAAAAGCACATTACAGATAGTCTTTGAAGTTTATAAACAGCATTTCACTCTCACAAGGTCACCACTTTTTTTGTTTCTGGTGACAAATGATTTTGGCTTGATGTTCCTATTATCAGTGAGAGTTGGAGGAGAAGGAGGAACCTGCTAGTTACTGTAGAATGAAGACATTATTGACCAACACTGTGTTGAGACTCGTCTTTGCAGAAAAGGGATAAAAATGGTTGAAAAATACTTTGACTTTGAAATTTTGCACAGGTCATTTGTTTCTATATTTGAATTCATGGTATTATTATTGTTAGTTTGCTGGCAAGCCGTCAAAGCACAGTTGGATCGTGTCACTCCATGAATGGGACTGCATGTGACTGCAGGAATGGCATGCTCATCTTCATGCAAAGTTGCCTTCCAGTAAGGACATACCCAAATTTGACTGGAAAAGGTGGTACCTTTTATTTCTAAATCAAGTATTTTGATGGGAACATTTAAAAAACTAAAAGCAACAGAGTGCAGTCACTCGAGTGTTGGAGCGCAACACTGGAGAGAGATGTTGCTGACAACAGATAGTCAAAAAACACAGCCAGCTTTTTCAATTTGGTTAAAAATAATCACAAAATTTTGACATTGATGATATAAAACAAACACTCATGAATTAATGAGCTACTACTTACAAAATGTATCTAAAGACTTAGACCACCAGAGCAACTCAATCCTGATGTGGCTCATTTGCATCCAATGGAAATGTCCTCTCAATATCAACTTCCTGGCTTCATGCAGATATGAAAATGTCTACCAAAGAAAACATCTCATAACCCACGGGGGGGGGGGGGGCATTACTGATTACTCATGGAACAGAAGTACTAAAGTAATCCCTGACAGCTTCAGAGTGACGTGAACTGAATGAACTGACATGAAATTGACACAACCAAAAAATTCAATTAAAGGAATCCCTTTATTGAACTTCGTAGAGCTCTTTTTACTTTCTCAAACAGCAAGTTAAACAAGTAATCAGAACGGAGTGTCGATCATGTAACGGAAAGCAAACAGAATTTTTTTTTTTACAACAAAATTAACGTTTTTTTCAGCTTACTAATAGTCTACCAGAACACAAGCATCATTTTAGTTTAACAAAAAAAATGGAGGCCACAACACAGAATTCTAACACTGAAAAAGAAAAAGAAAAAAACATTGTTGCTTAAGAATCAAATAATGCTAAGTGCAATATACAAAACATTCAACTGATTGTTAGTTTGGTTTAGAGAAAATGTGACGGTGAGCACTTTGATTTCTAATTCATGTAAGTAAAGGTCCATTCTGGTGAATTTGTCATGTCCCAAATCTTTGTCAAACATGAAAACAAACCAAAAAAAAGTAGGCAGCAGGATCTGTAAATATTGTTTTAAACAACAAAACGTCATGTGAACAGTGATTTTGTCTGAGAATTTCAAACGCACCAGGAGCTGCACACACAAACCGTTTCCAAAGCTTTTCCGGTTCAATGTAACCTTGAGTTTCACAACATGAACTAAAACTCCCCCAAGTCACACTGACGATATGGAGCCCAAAACAGGTGAAATAAGCCAGTCATACTTTCACATTTGTACAGCCTGGTCCAGTGTAAAGGAGAGCCTGAGAATAGCAAAGTAACCTACACGACTCCTTCATTAAATATAAAGAATATCACGAATATCCAAAACAATAATCTCGCTCTCAACCAAAGATCAAACTAACAGTTTACCAACTTAATACTTTTGGCAGACTCACAAAAACAAGAAAGGACAATCTACAGTGTCAGTATTCTTAATGCAGTACCCTCGATGCTAATAACTTTGGGCATGTTCAATACAGTGTTGGAGAAAAGCGTTCGCATCACAAAAAGTAGTCCTACATACGACGCAAGTCAGGCTCAGGGCGTCTCCTGGCGAGACATCAGCAGGTCCCTCACTCTCTCTCTTGTATTGACTGATACATTCTTGGTGGTGGTCGATAAGCTCCTGAATGTCACTGAACGTGCAGGGACAGATGGAGCAGTGGTACAAGCTGTTGGCGTCGCACGGCTCAGCTTTGTGTTTCTGTAACGCAGCCGGGGAGAGGAAAGCTTTGCCGCAACGTCGGCATTTATGGCTGCTGGCCGACGGGCCGGCCGGCTGGGAGGAAGGCGGCGGAGCCTTCACGCCTGCGTGGGCGGCGGGAAGGGACGCCTTGAAAGGCTTGGAGTTCAGAGCGGCGCTGAGGCGATAGCGGACCTCGTTGGGGAGGCGGCAGCGGACCTCGTCGTGCCAGGCCAGGTGCTGCTGCAGCTGGTTCTCCGTCCAAAAGCCGTGGCAGCACAGGGCGCAGCAGTGAGGGCGGCTCTTGGCTTTCGTCTTGTGGCTCTCCAGCTGCTCCTCCGTCTGGAACGCTTTCCCGCACTTGTTGCACTTGAAGAAGCATTTGACGGCGTGATCGCTCACCACGCTGAGCGGCGGGGAGAGCTCGGCCGGGCCTTCGGCCGTCGGGGCCTCCGGCCTGGACTCCGGCTTTGTCACCACACACACTTTCTTGTGGCTCAGGAGCTCCCCGACACAACTGCACTGTTTGCCACAATCGAGACACGCGACAGATTTGACGGGGGCTTGCGATTTTTTGGTTGTTCTGCCACTCAGACTGTTTTCGGTTTTCACCATTTCTACAGCCAATGAATCTTCAGTCTTGGGCACTTTCCCATTAGCCTCAGCATCTTCTATATTAACAGTGAAGGGAGCCCTCTTTTTGCCCTTTGTGCCCTCTGAGTGCACCTGCCACTGATGGCAGCGCAGACCTCGGGTATTAGCAAAGACCAGAGAGCAACTGGGACACTTATGAGCTTTTAGGTTCGCCGGCGTGTCTTCGTTTCGCGACCCGTCTCCTTGCACCTCTACGGCGTCGTGAGTTTCACCGAGCTGAGCTTCGACACGCTCCAGCTGAGGAAACCCCGAGTCGGGACGCGAGGCGTGCTCGGACCGGCTGCAGCCCTGCGCGCTCGTGTTCGAGTCGGACTCTGTTCGCGCTTCGTTTCGACAGCGAGGATTGAACATGTAGTGACGCTGGAGGACGAGGTTGTTGGAAAAGTGTTTGCTACAATTCTTGCACTGAAAAGACGCATCACCGGCTGTTTGGCGAACAGATTTGGAGTCCTTGGACGAAAGCGGCGAGCATCTTTTTTCACCGTGCCATCGTTTGTGGGAGCCGAGGGCGGAGTTGGACATGAATCGCCTCCCACATTCGGAACAATGAAACGGACCTTTATACGACTCCTCCTCTTTGGGAGTCTGAAACATAGAAGAATCCTCCACTTTTATTTCATGAACAGATTCGTCATCTTCATCGTGAGTTTTGTAATGAAAATTTAAGGCATCTAACACTGAAAAGCTTTTGTCACATTTTCCACATTTGTACTTGTGTTCGCTTGTACTTGGGTGCCCCAAGTTGTGTCCATCTGTGTCAAATTCTGTTTTTAGCCCTCGAGTGTCCAAACCATTCTCTGCCTGTGCATGCGCGTTTAACTGGCCGGAGCTTTTTTGTGCACCGATTTCCATTTTAACTCTCTGCCGTTTTGTAGCATCAAAACTATTTGGGGATTCTGTCTTTTTGACTTCTTGACCACCTCTTTTATTGCAAAGTTTTCGATGAGCCTTTAACGAGACCTTGCTGTTGAAATGCGCAAAGCAAGTGGGACACTGCAGACCCTCCAGTGTGACTGCGGACCCTGGAGAGGACGGCGCGTGGCCCGTCTCGTACCCGTGGCTCTTCAGGTGAAACTGCAGGGCTTTGGCCCGTGAGAACAGCTTCCCACAGTCGGGACAGCTGTATGTGTTCTTCTGCAGCTGTTCGACCTGATGCTGGAACGACTTCACGGGCGGCGGCAGCAACTGCTCGCTGTGCACCACTTGGTGTCTGAGGAGGCTGGAGAACAGACTGAAGGACCTGTTGCACAACTCACACTTGTGGTTGCCGTTTTCGTGTTTACGCATGTGCGACGCCATGATGCCCTTGTGACGGAACTTCCGTCCGCAAACGGGACACGCGACCTTATTTCTGGAGCGAGCGTGCCCGTGAACGGAGTGCACGGATCCCGTAAAACCTTTCCTGAGCCTCAGATCTGCACACTGAGTCTGACTCTGCTTGTGGTGGGAGTAAGCCCCTAAAGACCAGAAACCTTTCCCACACTGTTCACAGTGATAGAGCTTGGGACCAAGCAGTGTTTTCTTTGGATTGTAATCTTTTTTAGAGGCGGAAATGTTTTCTTTTTTTTGCATGGAGCACGTTTTCATATGGTTGAACAGGCTGGATGAGTGCAAATACGACATGGTGCAATCTGGGCACTGGAAGCGTTTCCTTCTGGGGTGGTGCGACTGGTGCGCGACGAAAGCAGACAGACGGGAAAAGATTTTACCACATTTATCGCATGTCAAGTTCTTCTTCGGCGATCCCTCTGCAAGAGGGGACACATCACTGTTCACACTCTGATCGCTGTGAGTTTGTATGTGACTGCAGTGTGCTGCGTAGCTATTAGTCTCAAAGCCACAGGTGTCGCATGTGAAGATTTCCGCTGACTGACCTTCGATTTGCTGCTTCCTCCTACGAACGCTATGCCACATTCTGTGCACGCGCAGTGATGAAGGACTAGAGAACCAGCGGTAACACTCCGGACAATCAAATCTTTCCTTTGTCTCCGAGTCCCTCGCTGTTAGCGCGCAGGGCTCGTCAGCTTGCTCGAAGTCAATCTGAACGATTTTCAGGTCCATCCCCTGCTTGGAGACGAGACTCTCGGGAGAGAACGCATCGTCCCTCACTTCCTGATCCGACTCGCACAGCAGCTCCAGGTCAGGGTTGGGCTCTTGGACCAACTCGTCCTCAGACTCGCTGGCGCTGATGACCTGGACGTTAAAGTCTCCGGGCTCGTAACTCTCCATGTCATCTTCGGTCTCCACCGTGTGGGCGTCCTCTGTCGCGGTGGCGGGACAGAAACTCAGCAGCTCCGCCTTTGCTTCGGTGGAAGCCTGCCAGCGCTCCGTCTCCCTGACGTCACTTCCTGGTAGGTTCTCTTGAGGTGCCACGGCGGGGGGCATCGGCCCGCCTTTCTCCGTTTCTTTGAAAGCGTCCGTGTGATGAATCTGGTGGGAGTGCAGGGCGGACGCCCGAGAAAACTTCAGCCCGCAGTCGCTACATTCAAACGCCTTCTTCTGCAGCTGACACACTTGATGAAGAAAGGACTTGGCGGGCGTCTCGTCGCTGTGCGCCATGCGCTGATGCCTGTAGTAGAAGGTGAGAGTCATGAACACCTTTCCACATTCCTCACAGGAGAACTTCTTGGCAGAGTCATGCGACTGATTGGCATGCCATCGCTGGTGGTTGAAGAGAGCGATGTGGCTGTTGAAGGCCTTGTTACATTCGTGGCAGTAAAACTCAGAGCAGTTCTTCTTTGTCTTTTGTTTGATTTCCTCTGGAGAGCATTTGCTGTTGCGACTAAATCGCTGGTGTGTTCGCAGGCGCATCAGGGCAGAGAAAGCTTTACCACATGCACATTTGAAAAGGTTGGAGCTGGCTTCTGCCGGAACTTCACTGGGTTTGCTTTCGACGATTGGCTCTCTGGTCTCCGTCGCGTCCCCCGCACTCCTGTTTTTGGACTTCACCAACTTCTCCTCGTGACAACGGCGGTGGGCGTCGAGAGCCGAAGCCCGGGAATAACTCCTGCCACAAAACTCGCACTGAAATGACTTCTTCTTCAAATGTTCCAGGTCGTGAAACACCGATTTGGACGGTGGCTTGTGGGAGCGCTGGTGGTTGAGGAGGTGTCCGAGCACCCCGTAAGATTTCCCACAGTCTGGACATTCGAAGATCTGCTGCTTTGTCGCCCCCAAGTTGATCTGATGTCTTGATTCGCTCTCAGAGGTCCCATCATGATTCTTCATGTGCAAGTGAAATTCACCCAGTTCAACGAATGAGAGAGAACACAAAGTACAGAAATAAGGCGCTTCACAGTCCTTTTCTGCACCGTGTATGCCATCCAACTGGTCATCTAAACCCAAGTTATCTTGCGAGTGCTGACTGCGATGCTCCAAGAAGGCTGCCTCTTCCCTGAAGGCCTCTCCACAATCCCGACAGCAGAAAACCCCAACCCCTAGAAATAGAGAGGGGAAAATAGGAGGTCAAAGCCACTCCTGTCTCCACAGAAGAAAAGGTAGAAAAAAAAGGAAATAAAAAACAAAACACAAGTGCAAACCAGATCTTTATTCATAGATGATGAGTTTGGCAAGATTACAGTAAAATCCCACGACAATACAACTTTCAAAACAATGACAAACGAGGACGATGAAGCGCAACATTCACTAATAATATCATTTAATGCTAGGCGTCCTCACAGTGTTTCAGCTACATCAACTTAGCAAGAACTGATTTTTCAAGCTTACAAGAAAAGTGTTTTTCAATAGACAAATGTTTCGAGAGCAAAAACCCAAACTGACTGTAAGGCTACAATATACAAACATGCTGCTATGTTGACAGACGGGGTGAAGACCAGAAAATGACTTGATCCAGTAACATTTGAATCATGATATTAATGCCATCACGCATTGAAAAAAATCAGCCTATTAGGTAAAAAAAAAATTCAGCAGCATCTCAGGTGATGAACATTGTCTAAATAATGCATCATTCATTTCAACAACTATGAAATGTACTAATAAGCTGTAGTTTTTTATGCTGATCAGTATGTTTGTATTGTTTATATACAGATAGACATCTACATAATGAATAAATAAGCTTGAGGGTTTTATGCAAATCAGTCCTAGTCAGGTGTACCAATACATTAAACAATTCAGTCCTCATTGTTGCTGTGATCATGGCACTGTTTATGTAGTTTCCACTATTTGGATGAAACCACTGGAAGACATGCAATGAGTGAGCCAGGTTGGGGTTTAAAGGAACTCAACCTTCAACCTCTATCTACAGTTAAAACTGAAAGAACACCACATGTGGCAATGCTCTCTGACCCTGCTGAGTCAATGACGTGCTTAGAAACAGAATTGACTGCAGGATGATTTGAGCCCTTCTCCTCTGTGGTTCACAAGGCCACACAATAAAGATTGACCAACACGACTGAGCTGACAACACTTTCCCTCGTGACAACAGAGGAATGCTGGTTGCATTACATCAAAATTACACCAAAACAAGCAAAAATGTGGTATTGAAATGCCATGAGGAAAATTAATTCACACCAATCTGTTAACTCGAGTGTGTGCACCAATGAAGCCGCGTTTATTCGATAAACATCAACAGAACATTACACAGGCGAAATGTCCAGCATTTCAAAGGTAGCAAGAACAATTTCGCTGTGAATTGAGTGCATTGTGGAACTAAAGTGTGTTTAGGAGCTCAAGTTAGTCAAGACAGACAAAAACAAGTGAACACACCCGCGCTGCACGGACACTATGAGCAGCATAACCAGGTCTGGATGTCAGTGATGCTGTACTTACTGTGAGCGGCGTCTTCCGTCGATGGACCGGCGTTGGGCTCGGAGGATGTTCCGCTCGTCTCGGGGATATGTGTGCCTCCGTCCTCGCTCATCTCCACAGCGGTGGATTCGTCCATTTTAGCGTGGCTCGATGGTGCTGCTAGCTTAGCCTAGCCTGCGAGCCCCGGAGCGCCACCGTTGGTTCTTGAATCGTTTCCCCGACTTAACTCAACAGGAGTTACAATGACAGAAACTTCCACACATGATATTCCCGCTGATTTTACGGTAAATAAAGCAGCATCTGGACGCGCGACTATTATTGATGAGAAAAGTCAGCCGATTGATAACGCGCGTGCGCAGTACGACGGTCCCGCCCTCGACACGCGTCTTCTTCTTGTTGTGTTTCCGCCACCGCTCTCTTCTTCTCTTGTTGTGTCAGCTGAAACGCAGCATCACTCAGGAGCAACGACACCACCGACGAAACACTGAATCCTGACGTTCAACTTTAAGACTTTGTTCAATCGTTCTTCCTCTGTAACAGGGCCGTGCAGAGACCTT
>JAUESE010000010.1:10861175-10873663 GCA_032274725.1 Malacoctenus triangulatus
AGAAAAGAAAGAATGACAGAAACAAAAGGGCACTTTGGGTATCAAGGGGCAAAGGGGCAGGTGCTCCAGCCCCCCTCACACCCCCCTCTGCACGTGGCTCTTCTCTAATGTCTCCTCCTCCCCACGGTTGCTGTGGACACAGGGATGAAAATAGGATACACAAATACCTTCACACCTGTGAATTACTTCAAACCACTGTCTGACCTCTTTGTATGGTTTTGGTGAACAGATAACTTTCTACAAACAAACTATTTGGTTATTTTTGTTGCTTAAAAAAAAATGAAAGCTTAAAAAAATTGTATTTGGAGTGTCTGCCACAGTGGGTTCAATATTCAGCGTTAATCCTTTTTCAGGACACACAGTGCTGATTTGCACTTTACCTGGTTTGTAAAGATTCAACTTTTCACAATAAAAGGTCCAATGACCTGCCTGAACTTGTTCCAGCAGAAAGCACCACACAGAAACTGAACTGGGCAAGCATGTGTTTGGACTGTGGGTGGAACTGGAGCAAAGTCACGGAGTGAACAATCGAAACTCAACAATGAATAATGTGCACTATTAAAGAATTTTTAGTTACTTTTCAATGGCAGGTATATTGGAAAAGTTATTTTTGGATGATTGTGGCCTGAATTGACAGCAATCACTCAGAGTTGATCATCTATTAAACACTGCACCAAGACGATGTTGTAATCAAAATCAGATTTATTTTTTGATCTGATACGTAGACATGATGGGGAAAAAAAGCCTTCATGCCAAAACAGTGGGTAGAGGTAGAAGAGCACGCTTTTGAATGATGATGGTGTTTAAAATGCACAGGAACCTTTTGTTTGATTTATTTATTTCACAAATGAACCACGGGTTTATCTTACAGAAGTATTGACGGTTTCAGTCACTTACTGGGTCACCAGGTTGAACAAAAAAACCTTTTTTTTTAACCAACAATTGGCTAAATCGACAGTGTGGAATGCATTTGTTTATTATTCACAAGGAAACAACCAAGAACAAACAGAACAGTATAAATGTGGTTACATTCCAACCTGAAACTTTCATTCTGGTAAGAAATGCTCAAATAGCACCAAATTTACAGTGTATGTAAGTGAATAACTCATCAACTGAGGAGACTTTGCTGAATTTAATTTGACCGCTTGAAGCAAAGCCACTGTGTAACACACTATCAGCTTAAAACTGCCAGTTGAGATGAAGTTATTCCAAACTATTTCAATGCAATGTCGTCAGTAATGGGTCAATTCTGCTTCTCGTTGAACCCAAGAAGTGAAATTAAAAAAAAAGAAAGAAAAACTTGCAAATAAAAAAACTTTACATCTTCCATTCACACTATGTTTAAATAAATCATGATGACCACTTGACTTCTTATATAGTTGCACCCCGACCACAGGCAAGTGAACACAAGTGCTTCTGAGTAGGATGATAGTTTGAGTACAGCTTCTTCTTGAATGTTTGGACAAACATAACCAGTGATCACAACAACCCGTTGCTTCCTCCGTACTGCTTTGAATTTGGGGGGGTGTGTCATATTGTTGAGTCGACCTAAAGCACGAACTCGGTCTAAAATACCAAGACAGCAGACATGCAGACTGTACTCATAAAAGGCACACAGTATACTGTACATGAAAAACACAGTACAAATGGTTCTAGACATATGAACAAAACTAGAAAAGTCCTACTTTTATCTAAATCTAAATGTTATCGGTATTAAATTAAGAGCAGGCAGCAGAACCTCATTTATTTTCACCTCTTGTATTTGAATAACTTTGGAAGATGGTGAAGCTAACTTAATGGCACATGTGCACACTTTCAAGCACGCCTTGTGCAATCAAATCTGAAGTTTGAGACTAGAAACAGGTCTCCAGTGTGCAGATTAAGTTAGGTTTCCCCATTTAAGTTGTGTTTAATGCCCATTGGATCAACTGGTCAAACAGCACAACTGGGTGAAAACGAATGAGGATCAACCCAACAAAAAAAAATAAACATGTAACCAAGTGTCAACGCGAGTGTCGACATGTCAAATCTCTCCTTGTGCATGTTGTAGGTAATGCATTTGTAGGTCAAGCTCCCGAGGAAGTGTGCAACCGCATATCATGCACTGAAGAAGTCTTTCAGGGGGGAATTGCAAACGAGTGCCAAGTTTGGGAGGTTCTGTTCGCTGGGTGAGTTGAGGTAGGGACAGGGTCTGTGGCAGGTGGGGTCTCTCGCTCATGACGGCCTGTGGTGCGAAGAAAATGTTGGGGTGTGTAGGTCTCTGAAGGGCACCGACTGCCACAGAGTGGAGTGGGTGGGGGCCGGGCAGAGCCAGAGGGGGGAGCGGAGCGAGCGCAGGCGAGAAAAAGGGAGCAGGTTGATTTATGATTATTTGAGTGCCTGTCACAATCGGTTGCTGCTGCAGCTCTGGACCGTTGCCTGGTTTGATTGGTCCTGTGAGCAGCGTCTGCGGACTGCTTTGGAAGCCCCATATTGGAGTTCCTATCCCCTGGCCAAAGCGGTGAGGGTCATATTGGATGGAGATGGGAACTTTCTGTGTTTGTATATTGGCCCAGCCAGACATCACTGGTTTTTGCTGTAGCTGAATGTCTTGACTATTGACAGTTTTCTCTGTTGAGTTTGTCTTTGGAGTCCCTGCGGGCGTCTGTGTGCTCCAAACAGTTCTACCGACCACATGAGTAACGGTAGTTGAAATTGGCATAGCACTGCTTTGGTCTACTGGAGCTGAGGAGGTTGCACTTGCTAAGCCTGAAGGCTTTTGCTTTTGTGGCTCGCCGCCGTTCCGTGGCTTGTCTGGCTGATTAACAGTCGAAGGTTTAGTCTGAGGGCTACTCAGGTCCCACGCTCTCTCCTCCTTCTTGGGAGGCGTGGACGCCTCTTTTTGGGATGACACCAGGGAAACTGACAGTTTGGGCACCTTCAGTTCTGGACCGGGCTTATTTGGAGAGCTCTGTGAATGTGCCAACAGGGCGGGCCGGACGCTCCACAAAGCAGCCCCTTCGGCGTAGGAGGCGGGCGCCGACAGTTCCAGCTGGCCAGAGCTTGTGGATGCCAGCACTGTGGATGTGGGCGTGCCGCTCCAGGTGACAAGCTTCTGCAGCCTGTGCGGGACGACCTCGCTCCCTGCTGAGGGGCTGGATTTCTTTGGCACGGACGCCAGGTGAATGCCAACCAAAGCCGTGGCATCTTTGACCTGGGCGGAGTCTAAACTCTGCACCGAGTTGTTGCCCGACTGGGAGACTTCTGTCCAGCCGGCAGCTCTCTGATGAAGTCCTGACTGCACAGCGCCGTCGAACTGGCTCTTCTGCGAGTCTCCGCGTTGGTGCTGGGAGGGCAGAACCGGCATCACTTCGCCCCCGTCCACCTTCCACTGCACCGGCTGCGGGTGCTGCTCGGGGAGCCAGGACTCTTTCTGCTGCCTGCCTTGCGAGTCCATCGGAGCTGAAGGCGTGGAAGACAGCGGCTGGACGGCCCTTCTGTGCAGCTCTGCGTCTCTCTGCGGATACACCGGCTGCTCGGGGCCGACCATCCCTGAGCCTCCCGAGGGTCTGGACCAGCCCCAGTTGTGCCGGCCCCCCCTCCTCCCTCGGCCGCTCCTGCCTCTCATTCTCGCGCTCGACTGGAGCGAACTGTACTGGCTGTAGCTCTGCCGCTTGCGGGTGTGGATCTTCTGGTGCACGAGCAGACTGCTGAACCAGGAGAAGGTCTTGTTGCACTCCTCGCAGCGGTGCGGCCGCTCTCCCGTGTGCGTGTTCATGTGATCACGGAGCAGATAGGCCAATCCAAAGCTCTTGTCACACTGGTCGCATTTGTGTGGCTTGTCCCCGTTGTGCGACAGCATGTGGTGCTGCAGCTGGAGCTCGTCGCTGTAGCCTTTGCGGCAGCTGGTGCAGCGGAAGGGTTTTTCTTGGTGCAGTTTCTGATGCGTCCTCATGTTCTGCAGGAAGGCAAAGTCCTTCCCACAGTCGGGACACTTGTATGGCTTTTTGCCTGTGTGAATGATCACGTGCTGCTGCAAGTAGCTGCTGAATCTGAAGCCCTTGCCGCACACTTTACACTGGTAAGGCCTGTCCTTGGAATGTATGCGCATGTGCAGCTCCAACACCGAGCGGTGCCTGAAACTCTTCTCGCACACAGAACACTTGTAGGACTTCGCGTGCACGCCGTCGCTGTTCACCTTCGCCTGGTTGTCGACGCTGGGCAGAGCCAGGAGTCTGGACGGCGAAGCCAACGACTCTAAGTAAGCCAGGGACTTGTGGACGCTCAGCAGGTGCATCTTCCAGCTGGTCTCGTCACGGTACACGCACGGGCAGTGCGGGCAGGTGTGCCCCTTGTCCCAGTTCTTGTTCATCTCCTTGGGCGGGCGGGGCGGCTTGTCCGGCGCGTCGCCCTCCGCCTCGTGGACGAGCATGTGGCCTCTGAGGTCGGCCGGCGTCGGGCAGCTCTCGGAGCAGAGCGGGCAGTTGAAGGCGCGCCTCGGGCCCTCGTTCTGGAGCGCGTTCTCCTTCCCCGGCCTCGCCGCCGCGTCCTGCGCGGGGAGCGGGGCGGGCTTGCGGCGCTGCTCGTCCAACGGGGCGGCCCCACGCAGCCTGTGCTGCCGGCAGTGCGCCTTCATGTTCTGGGCGAAGGCGAAGCTCTTGCCGCACTCGGGGCACTCGAACGGCTTCTGGCCGGTGTGCAGGTACTGGTGCTGGTGGAGGAGGCTGCTGTACTTGAAGGCTTTCCCGCAGACGTTGCACAGGTGGGAGCGGCTGTTGTCGGCGTGCCTGCGGCGGTGGTCCTCCATGACGGAGTAGTGTTTGAAGACCATGCCGCAGTCCGGGCACTCGTAGGGCTTGAGGGCGGAGTGGCACCTCTGGTGGATGCGCAGGGCCGTGGCGTTGGGGAAGGTCTGGTTGCACTCTTGGCAGGAGAAGATGCTCTCCTGCGAGTGGTTCATCATGTGCTTGGTGACGGACACCTTGAACTGGAAGTCCTGGCGACACAGGGGGCAGTGGTAAGGCTTCTCGACTGTATTGCTGCAGTTGTGGTCCCTCAGCTTCTTCACCGTGGGGAAGACCTTCCGACATTCAGCGCACTGGAAGGTCCCTTCCTCCATGTGCGCCTCCCTTTTAGGAGACACCAGTCCCTGCTCCTTCTTGTGTTCGTTCCTGTGTTTGACGAGGCTGCTGCGGTGCTGAAAGGTAAGGCCACACTCTTTGCATGTGAGCGGCGTGAGCTCGTCGGCGTGCGCGTGGAAGTGGCGGTGGAGGTTGAAGGGCTCCCGGCGGGTGAACTTCTTCCCGCAGTCTTTGCACTCCAGAGAATGCCTCCTGTGCTTGGCTGGCGAATCGCCGTCGTCCTCGTCCCCCGCGGCGTCCTCGGCTTTGCCTGCGGGACCCTCGGGCGGCGGCCTCTCCACGCGACCCCCTCGCTCGCGTTCGTCCTCACGGGTCTCTCCTGGGTTGGCGGTGGGGCCGTCATCACCGTTGGCGTCCGGCCGGACCTCTTTCGCTCTGCCGGTATCGACTCCGGGCTCTAGAAGGAAAAACAAACACGTGATAGATTTTGTTTCTGATCCGGTTGCTGTTTGTCAAAATCCTTGTTTGTTCCTAATTTTTGGTTATTCAGCACACAGGACTTTTCGGCTGCTGCTGACTAAAATGTGGACGACACTTCCAGTCTGAAAGCAAACATCTCTGCAGCTGCCAAAGACACAAGTAAGGCTAAGGGAGGGAGGGGGGTTTTCTCACTGTCTCAAAACATGCTAATGATTTGAAAGAATTAAATTGTCAAGCTGTCATACAAAAAGCTGGTGACTGGGGCGTTGGAAGAGTTACTAAGTTTTACAGTATATTAAGAGAGCGGGTAAGGCATGACATGATGTGGGCACGTTGCAGCCTCACTGGTAACTTAGCAGACAAAATGTAAACAATGCCGCTCTCGCTTAGCATGCGGCTGGTCACGGTGTCTGGCCCTGGTGAAGGGGAGCCCGAGCGGGGCCACGGCTCGGGGCTCGGTCCAGGCGCTCCGGTGGGCAGGACGGTGGGTGTGCACTGAACCGGCTCCGGGAGCTACAGCTCGGGTTAGCCCCGGAGGCCACGGCTAAGCGAAAACACAGCAACAACGTTAGCATACCGCGCTCCGGGGCTTCCTTCGTGCGCGCTCTCCTGCCCTCGTCGTCCTCGGGCTCGGACCAGTCGAAATCCCGCTTCTTGCGACAAGAAGCCCTGGCCTTCCTCCCAGGCGCCTTCGGCTCCACCGGCGAGACGCCCGCCGTCTGGTCGGCTCCGGCACCGGGCTCGGCACCAGCCTCAGGGTGGCAGGCAGTGCTGCCGCCGCCGTTAACGCTCGCCCCGCGCTCATCGTCCGGGCTGCCTGCGTGTTTTTCCGGCTCCGCTCCTTCCTCCGGGCCGCCGCCGCGCTCCGGCTCCACCGCCTGCGTCCTCCCCCCAGATGTTTCCTCCTCCTCCGCAGGGATTTTCTGCTGCTCGGGAGACTTCGACGGGTCTACAGCCGCCATGTTTCAACCCATGCACCCCCCACCCCCCCGTCCGGAGCGCACAGGATCGCTGGAGCCACATTGACTATCCGGCACGAACCTTCAAAATAAAACGGCTGCTTCGCGGAACCACGTGTGTTTCTTCATGACAGTGAAGATGATCCAGAGCTTTACTTCATGATTTCCTCTTTGCGTCAAAAATGTTATTGTTCTTTCACTCAACACTTTTATAAACCTAAATAATCAAAATAAACTTTTTTAACCTAATCATTACAATAGTATAACATTTTTCAAACAGCAAATTGTGTTGATGTTTGCTGAATAAACAACCAAAAATGAAAAAAAAAAAAATCTGATACAAATTCAGAAACCGTGATTTAACTGATGGTGAAGATCACAGTTCCAAATTTTCAATTATTTTGTTGGAATTATTGTGGGTCACAGTAAAACTGTGGGTAAAACTACTGTACCACCCCGCACTGTGCAGTTTAAGTGTCTTTTTTCTCCTCAATAAACTGTTTTTTAAGACAATAAAATGTTTACTACAAAAAAGTGTAATGTAATGGCTTCTGCTTGTAACATGCTTTATGTATAAACTCCATCTGGCTTTGTCCCACCAAAAACTGCTTGTATAAGTTGTAAGCATTCAGCATTTTGAATATCTTAAAAAACGTCGCCCCATAAAGATCCTCAGCTGATTGCAATTTAAAGTCCTTTTTCACATTTTACACAGCAGGGTGCCAATATCTTGGAACTACCATCAGACAAACTGAGACAAATCCACAAGTGGTCCTTTGGTTTCGTTTGCAGTCCATCTCTGTCTTTTATTAAGTTTAGTTACATTGCATCAGAACAGTAGCTATCTACAAAATATAGCTTGTGCAAAACTACATACTGATGGCCATTGAGCTGTTTCTTTGCAGCTATTCACAGAAACATCCATGATACCACATGCAATATTATTATAAATAGCCCCTCTGCATACTTAATTATGCATTTATAGTCCACCAGAAATGTATGAAAGAAATTCTGATGCATACTGTGAAGGTTATGCCCGAAAATGTTTCTCCGACCACGCAGTTCTTCAAAGGAAAACAGGGTTGTTTTTGTCTGAAAACACACTGAATGGAACAGTCTAACTTTATTACCCAACCAAAAGTTGGAAAAGTACCATGAAACTGTTAGAAAAGCACAAGCATACATTAGCATGTAATTACAATAGCTGTCTAACTACAATACATGTTAACAACTGCAGATTACGAGTACTTTATGACAGTGTAGTAAGTGTAGTCAGTACTGAACTAGTAAGAGCATTATTGAGTTTTACAGCTCTGCTGCAAATCATGTACAGAGACATGCATATTATACATCAGCACCTACAGTGTGTGGGGGGATTTTTTTCAGTCATTGAAGCCTCATGAGTGACGCTGTCACTTCACAGAACAACTTTACGGGAGTTTTTAGCACAAGAGTATGTATCTATACCACGCTAATGATAAGGCCACCCTATGATCTCATGTCTCTCTGATCATTCACATCGGTCCGTTTTTATGAAAACCTAAACGGCAAAAAAAACCTTTTTATTCGGAGTGCGGCACAAAGCTCCAAAATCGCTCTCTTCACAGAAATACTGTCAGTAGAAAAATCATCTCTCGTCACATTTTGAAACATCAAATAATTACGATATGCAGCTCGACTTTTGTCGAATACATTCTCCTCAGCGCCGTCTTCGGCGCCGGTGGTCTGCAGCGCGCCCTCGCCGCGACCTCTGCACGCTTTCAACTGCGTCCGCGGGCGAATCGGACGAAAAAGTTCCATGGATGTCGGGGGACGACGGCGCGGCGACGACCGCCACGGCTGGCTGATGGTTCGAATGCTGGGTGGCCTGCGGCTGCTGCTGCTGCTGTGGAATAAGTGACTGCTGCAGTTGCAGCTGTGAGTGCTGGGTTGTTTCTAACCGCTGCTGCTGCGGTTCTGTGTGCTGTAGCTGTTGCTGAACGGGCTGTAAGTGCTGCTGAGATGGTTGCGATTGGTGCGCTTGCTGGACGCGATGCTGCTGCTGCTGCGGCTGCGGTTGCTGCTGGGCCTCCAGCACTCCCAGCAGCCTTTGCAGGAGGACATTGTTCTGTTGGAGGCTGACCGCCAGGGCCTCCTGCGACGCCACGAGTGTTCTCATGTCCTGCCTGAACCCCTCCCCGAACTCCCGGAGACACTTCTCCACGCGGTTGCCCAGCTGTATCGCGGCCTCTCCCAGCCCCCGCAGCTCGTCCTCCAGCCAGGAGCTGCGCGGGGGGGCCTCCAGGGGTCCCTGCTGCGCTCCGAGCGAGGGCTGAGGGCTGCTGGGCTGAGGACTACCGTTGAGAAAAGGAGCGCTGTAGAGAGGAGAAGGAGGCAGCCATCTTTCTGACGGAGGCGGCGGTCCTATTCCCAGGCCCAGGCCCAAACCCAGCTTGTCCTCCATGCTGTTCTCCACCGGCTCACAGTCGGGCTCTCCCAGGTCTCTGTCGCGCTCGGGATTGTCCTCATCTTTTTCCAAGCCGTCCCTCTCCGACCCCTCCACTCCGACCCCTGCGAGGAAAACAGCACGGACGCTGTAAATATCAGCTGTATCGATCAAATCTGAAAAAGCTGAGGATCGCATGAACACTGTTTTTATTCCTGTTACCTGTGTCCGACTCGGTGAAGCAGGGGAAGCTGAGCTTTGGTCTGCTGCTTTGTTTCTGCCTGGCGTGCTGCAGCCGGGGGCTGGACTGGGACGAGCGACTGAGCATGGAGGCCCCCCGGCTGCTGGGCAGGTAGCAGGTGCGGTGGCGGGCGTCGGCCAGCCGGCCCCCGTTGCGCCTCTTGAGGTCGTCCCAGCGCTTCTTGACCTCGCGGAGGGTGCGGGGGACGCGGGACACGGCGTTGACCCGCTCCAGGATGCCCGCCCAGATGCGCTCGCGCTCCCGGCGCCGGAGCCTCCCCGCCGGCCCAAAGAGCTCCCCCTCACACCGAGTGACTTCCGACACCAACACTTCCAGCTCGGCCCCGCTGAAACGGCTCTTTCTTTTCCCCGCGCCACCGGCAGCCAGCGCAGCTGACATAGCTCTGTCTATAGAGCGAGAGAGGAAGGGGAACACATCAAGACGGAGTACGATGTGTGGGAATGTGTAAAGTGCTTCATTGTGTGGAGACCTTTTGGAAATTGTGCAAGAACAAAACAAAGGGATGGACAGGAAGCTTCTTTGTTACTAATTTACATCAGTATCAATACAAACATTAAATTGCTGCTAATTTTTCACTTCATAGAATCTACGTTGAGCATTTTCACAGAAAAATTGCATTAACTACCTTCTGTCGCTTACTCACTGCAATGCAAAAACACTAACAGTGTATTTTTTCCCCACTCTGGTCCCGTTTGTAGCAACATCAGCTTAAATAAGCAGAAAAGGCCGAACTCTGTTTCCTATAACCGCTGCGTTTGCATGCAGGCTTACTTTGTTCAATGGAGAGGAGGTCGTCTGAGGACATGCCAGGTGCCATGATGTTTGGATGCACCACTACCACGTTGAAAGGGAGCCCCCCAGGTAATCCGCTGCTCTGGTCACAGCTGCCCTCTGAGTCATCATCCTCCCTGGGGAAGCCGTTCTCTGAGGCTCCCCCTCCAAAGGGTCCCTCCGGAGACTCCACTTTGATGTGCATGGGAGGTGATTGCTCGTACAGCAGCCCCCCCTCCTCGTAGTACTCAGTCATGGATCAGACCTGATTTACAGCAGAACCGCCGGCCGGGCCAATTCTGATACAGACAGCTTCAGCTCCATGAACACAAGCTCCGAGGGAAACCGGTCCGACTGCTAAACCAAACAGCTCCTCGCTGCGCTGTGTCACATTATCATGGATGCTAAAAACACAGCAGCTGCCACACAGTGGAACAACACCTCTCTTAGGAGGAACAGGAGCACTCCTAACACTCTTAATACACTTATCAACCAGCTGATTAAATCATGGTTGCAGCTCTCAGAAAGAGACAAGATTGTGAATCATCAATGTCAGAATTTGGTGGCTAGCTGCAGCCACTTAAGTCCATTTTAACAGAGGTCATTTCTGCTGATGTGTTTCTGAAAAACTGTGCAACACATCGGGAGCAAGATGACTACTTCGTGTAAAGGTCCATTTGTTTCACACTGACACCATCATCCAGCCAGAGATTCGCCTCCACAGCTGAAATATAGCACAACACAAGCCGCCGCTCACAAACACGTCGCGAAACAGCGCAGCAACCCTCGCCTTCCTCTCTCATGTTTACTTCTGTGTTATGTCGCATCGATGCGCATTTTGGTCTGCACCACATCCGCAATGGTTGCGCATTCCGCATATATTAGGTGCTGATCTTGCACGGGAGCTAGTCGTTAGCTAGCAGGCTACCAGAGCCGGAGGCAGAAACAGCTGGCGGCCGCGAGCTGCCAGCGGCGGGAGAGCAAAGGCCAGCACGCAGCCGGAGCTCCACTGGGTTCTTACCTCACGACAGCGACACATGGGGAGCGAGAGCAAACCAAAACACAAACGCAGCAGCTGTTAGCTCAGCAGCCGAAACACAAACCCAAGACCGTCGCATAATGTTGACGTCACCAGAACGGCACTTCCAGGAGCCAATCGGCGACGAGTTAAAGCATTTGATGTTCTTTTTATTTCAGCTCGTGCAAGTTTAGAGTGTATTTTTGAGTTACACAGTGAGGTAAGAGGGGAAAAACACTCTCTCAAAACAATCCAGCAATATACCCGAGTGACATTTGGTTTCAAAACGGAACTTTTTTTTAACAAAGCATTTTCTATTCTCGTTCACGTTATTAACACTTATAACAATAATAAAGATTATTTCCAGAATAATAATAATCATGGGTGAAGAAATGAAGGAAGACTCTAACGTTTTACAGCCCAAGACCTGTTTCAGTGGCCCAGTCGAACCTGAGAGCATTAGAGATGTTTGTCCTCATTAGAAACATATACTTTATTTGTTTGAAATGATTCATGTCAAACAGGGTTTTTTTTTTGATGAAAACTGCACAAAGCTGTTCATTTGACCTCAAAAATACTTAGTTCTGTCATCAGTTCTTTTTTTAGGTCCCCATTCAGCCATTAAAGTGAGTGATAACATAAATTCATTGTATCAAAAAACTCAGCATGCTCACCTGCTTGCTAAAATTTCAAACCTTTACTAATAAGAGGAATGACACTTTTCCTGTGTTAATGCTTGATCCCTGTCATGTAATAAAAACTTGAAATTGTGTGAACAGGTGTGTTTGTTCAGATGCTGGTTCAAAATCGACGTTCAGAAGGTTTTTATCTTTGGCCATACTGCCGTTTCCCAGGCTCTATAACATTTGGTCAATCGGCAGAAAACGCATGGAAAGACCCCTGAGAGATAGAGAGAGAGATAAAGAGCTGTCAGGTTAGGGACATGACCGGTATATAAACCCTCTGTACATGCTCTGCTGTGTGTGTGGTCCCTGTGAGTGCAGAACACAGTCATGAAGTACTTCATTCTTCTGGCCCTCTTTGCTGCAGCATGTACGTTTATGAACCAAAAATGTCTCTATCTTTTGTTCAGTTTGGGAGTTGGTTGAAGCTCTTGAGCTGTTCTTATTACAGATGCTGCCCCCATTGAGGACGACAAGATCGTGGGAGGCTACGAGTGCAGGAAGAACTCTGTGGCCTACCAGGTCTCTCTGAACTCTGGCTACCACTTCTGTGGAGGCTCCCTGATCTCCAGCACCTGGGTGGTGTCTGCTGCTCATTGCTACAAGTCGTAAGTGAAGGAAGGAGAAAATCTGACCTCCTGATGCCCACAAAAAGACAGCTGTTCACTCAGACTGTTGTATTCTTTCTTCTCGTCACTGCAGTTCAAAAGGAACTGAGAACCTGTTTTGACTCTAACTTGTGTGTGTGTGTCTGCAGCCGCGTTCAGGTGCGTCTCGGCGAGCACAACATCGCTGTCAACGAGGGAACCGAGCAGTTCATCAACTCTGCC
>JAUESE010000010.1:10896122-10907223 GCA_032274725.1 Malacoctenus triangulatus
GTGTGTGTGTGTGTGTGTGTGTGTGTGTGTGTGTGTGTGTGTGTGTGTGTGTGTGTGTGTGTGTGTGTGTGTGACCATGGTATTCATGTTGTTCAGGGCAACACCTGAGAGCCACGCCCATCTTGATGCAACACTTCATAAGCATTATCACACTCTCCTGTGTCAACATTATGCATCTTGTCAAACGTTCTCAATGACTTGTTAAGTTCATCAAAATGTTTATTTATTATTTGCAAATTCTTTGATAAAAACAAGCTCTAATAACTCCTATAGAGTATTACCACTTAAGTCCACCGATCACTCGATCATGTGACTTGATTCATATCAATCATCATGGTAGTATTTGTGGAGAAGTGTTTTCTGAGGGGGCAATTTATAAAAAGAGAGCTGTATCTCACTTCAAGACATACCTCTTTTCACAGGCATACCTCTCCTAAAAACATTTCCTTTTGTTTGATTGTGTTTGTGTGTTTCCACTGTTATTGTGTTTATTCACAGTATTGTTTAGGAATGTGTTTTCTACTTTGGTGTACTTGAGCATCCTGATTTTTTGGGGAATTTCTGAATTATGTGCACGAGGGAGAAGGCCTGGGACACTACTGGACGGGACCACAAGAAAAACATCTCTGCACTGAATTGGTTGCGTGGAACAAACAAAACGCGTTACCTTCACATGGCTGGGAGTGATGGTTGAACCTCTGCAGCCCGTCTCGTTTTCTCCCAGGATGGACCTTTAGAGATGTATCAATGTGTGAGTGTGTAATTTATGAAAAAAAAGAAGAAAAAAGCAAAGCTTGGTTGTCTGAATCCTCTCACTGTTGCACATTCATGTACCACAGAAATAGGAGTTTTTACCCTTTTAATACCCTCACACATCTGCAATGAGCTGACGCATAAATGAGTAAACAAAATCTTAGTTATCTTAGTGAATCATTTGACATTGAAAGTGATTCGGACTTAACCCTGCTTGTGTATCTTTCTGTGAATCTTAAGGAGCAAAAAGCTGCAATTCTATACAGTGGAAGATCTTGATTCAGCATTCAATTTTAATTGGAATGTCAAATTTCATCAATGAGCCTTTTACTTTTCTTCAGCCTGCCACTAATCTCAGATAATGGTTTAATCTTCATGTTCTCTGTGAAAGCTGTTTCAAAGCTAAAACAGTCATTGCTACAGTGAAACAGGACAATGATTGGAAAATTGATTATAAATCCTCAAATAACAGGACTGCACTTTGCTCTATAAGCCATTTGTGATTTTGAAACTTGGTGCATTTTTCAATATTCATTCTCCATGTTTTGAATTCCGCTGTGGTTTTCAGTGGTACATATTTAATTTACCCTTACATACCAGGAAATGTGTAGCGCTCTTCTCCATATTTTTTGCACACAAAACTTTTCCCAACAGTATGCTGGAAAAATACCAACACCACAAAATCTTTGTTGTTGAATTTATTCATCAACACAAACTTACAAAGAAACATAACATCCTGAAGTTTTGAAAATTATAAACTATCAGAGCATTCATTCAAAGCCTGTACATGAAAATTGCAATTAAGAAAAAAAAAGATGAATGGGAAATAAACTAAAAAATACAAAATGACCTACAGAACACAAATTATTGCAGCATAGAAAATTCCAGAAAAAAATAAACAACCAGTGTGTGTTGAATTTACAAACTGTAATCAAAATCCAATTGTACCGGTTTCAAAACAAACTATAAAACATCAAAAAGGACCATTGATGATCAGAGAACCAGTGTCTTTCATCAGACATCTTTAAACATCTTGTCAGTGTTGGTCTGTTTTCAAACAAAACCTTTTCCCCAGACATTTACTCACAATCGAAAACTAAGTCTAATTTTTCATATACAACTTGAAATATATACATGTCAACAATTTTCAAAAGAACTAGCTTTGTAATAGCAATGCAAGCTCGTTTGTTTTTTGTTTTTTACAAATGTCACATATATGCAACAAGGACAAAAAAAGGTGTGGGGTACATTATGGGGAATAAGGCATGAAATAGCTTACCTAATACTTCAGTTAGAATTGAGCAAAGGGAAGATAAGGTACATCATCTGTGAGTCATTACTGAGAGGACCCAGCATGAGTCTGCTGGTGCTCCTCCAGAAGGTGAGGAAAAGCGAAGGCCTTTTCACATTCTGTACATTCATATACAACCTCACCCATATGACTCTCTTGGTGTTGCCTGAGAAGTGTCAACAGACTGAAGGACTTATAACACATGTCACAGCGGTAATCCCCAGCATCTCTTTCAGCATGCAGTCTCATATGCAAGGACAAACTTTGTCCGTTACTAAAGCTCTTGTTGCACTGGGGACAGTTCAAGTCTTTCCAATTGTGCTGATGAGATTCTGAAGCATTACTGTGCCCGATTTCACCTCTATGTCTATTCATGTGCCTTACAAGATAGCGTCTCTGAGTAAATGTTTTTCCACAAGCACATTTGAATGGTTTCTCAACAGAATCATGCACATTTTGATGTTCTATAAGAACACCCTTGGAGGGCAACTGTGTTGGAGAAGTAAGGCAGCTGTATTGGTCATCTTCCGCAAAGTTAACTTCCTTCTCTTCTCCTGCCGCTTTGTGTTGAGCAGGACTGGACGGGTTCAACAAGTCTGTTGCCAGTGGTTGGTGGGGACAATGGTGCTGCCGCAAGGCATTAACTCCCCAAAAGGTCTGAAGACAGTTTGGACAGTTTATTGCACCTTCTAAGGGCAGACTAAGGCTTTCTTGTTCTTTGAGCCTTTCTTCACCTGGTGTGCCCTGAGAATGTGTCGAAAAATGATAAATAAGTTCGGTAGCACTTGGAAAGCAGTGGTCGCACACTGGACATACGAAAGTGGGCAAAGGATCAGAAACCTCTTCATCACTTTCGTGCTTGATTTCCTTTACTATGTCAGCATGGCTCTTAAGATGGCTGAGAAAGTCTCTGGTAGAAGGAAAACTGACTTTGCACTGATTACACGAGTATTCACTCTTGGACCATGATGGTAGATGGGTGGCAACGTGAATTTTCAGGTGAGAATCATGGAAAAAATGTTTATCACAGTCTTTGCACGAGTATGGCCGCTCCTTCGCTTTGATGCAACCATGCTCAGAGAGCTCCTCTGGGTTTTTGAAACGGTCATGACAAATGCGGCAGCCATATTTACGCTCAGCTGAGTGCCCAATGGAGGTTTCAGAAACTGGACTTGGCTGTTCCTGCTTTCTCTGGTGAACTGAGGGTGCAGGATGGTGACTCGAATTGATGTGGCTTTTCCGATGTTCAGCTCGACTACTTTTACACCGAAACACGCAATCGCAAATATCACATGGGAAGTTGTCTTCTCGGTGGGTAGACATGTGTTCTTGGAGCTGGGACGAACCTTTGAAACTAAGGTCGCATTTGGAGCAACGATAGGGATGACTTTTTCCATGACTATGTTTGTGTTTACGCAATGCAAACAGAGATACACAACCCTTGCCACATATTTGGCATTGGAATTCAGACCTGTGCATTCGCTGATGCTGCTGCAGCTGGGATGCCTGGTAAAAACATCGACCACATTCTGCACATTCGTGTGGCTTTTTACCCAAGTGACATAACTGATGATCCTCAAGACTTTCTGATGTTTTGAATGTCTTGCCACACACATGGCATGGAAAGTAAGGAGCGGAGTCAGAGTCACTGTCTTCACTTTCTGAATTTTCTCCTTTATCACTGTCACCACTTGTGCTCGCTTCTTCTTGTTGATTACTTTGGTCCTGAGTGTTTTCAAGTCTTTTCTGTTCTTTTCGATGTGATTCTCTGTAATGTCTTGCCAGAGACTTTTTGGTTGAATATGTTTTGCTGCATAACTGACAATGTAGAAGATCATCTTTATGTTCTTCCCTATAATGATTACACAAAGATATTCGTGACAAAAACCGCTCAGAGCACCTTCTGCAGCAAAATGGCCGGCTTGGATAATGACATTTCATATGCTCTTTAAGTTTAGTCATGGTGTAGAACAACTTGGGGCATTGAAGGCAAGAGTGTTTCTTGATCATTCCATGCATTTTCATGTGTTTATCAAGATTTGCTTGATTAGAACAGACCCGTCCACACCTCTTGCATGTATTGCGTTTTTTCTCCTGCTCCCGTCTTCCATGGTCCTCAAGGTGACTAATAAGCATGAGGCCATCTGTGAAACTTTGATCACATTCTGAACATTGATACTGCACTTCTTTCTGTTCCTTACAAGAGCTGCTCCGCTTTTCGATTTCTTCAGAATCCTGTTCGAATTCATCTGTGGCATTTCCTTTGCACGAGAAGTTTGTCTGCAAGACCCCAGTGCCAGTGGTTTTGGATCTTTCTTTGAATACAAGAACAGAGTCATTCAGTGCAAAATCTAACTTTGCTTTCAAAGTACCATCTGATTGCCTGGTTGTATCATGGTCTTGTCGACATTTCCTGTAGTGATTTCGGCAAAGAGTCTTATTCCAGAAACCCCTTTTGCATGTCTTGCAGGTAAAAGGCTGCGTGTCTTTGTGGGTACGCAGATGACTCATCAGTCCAGCTTTACTTCCAAAAGAGAGTTTGCATTTGGAACAGAAAAACCCTTTGGACAGATCACTCTTGGGAGAAGAATCAAGTTCCATAGCTGAATTACAACCATCATTCAGGCTTCCATCACAAAAGTCATCTGCAGGTTCTTCTTTGATTTCTGGCATATTTGAAAGGTGGTGCTGAAGGGGAGCAGTTGATACTGGCGGCTCCTTTGTTTCTTGCTTGTGTGTTGTCAAAAAATGCTCTTGAAGTTGCGAAAAAAGCAAGAAGCGAGACTTGCAGTATGCACATGGAAAGCCTTTGGGTGGGCTGTCAGTGGTGAATTGCTGTGTCTGCTTAACTGCCGCTTCTGGTGAGTTTGAGGTTGATTTGCAACTTTTTTTGTGATCTTTAAGCTGACTCAAAGTGAAAAAGTTGCCACATCCCTCGCAGAGAACCTTATTGGACTTCTGTTTAATCGTGCATTTTCCATAATGACGATGCAAATAATCTTTCCTGATAAATCCCTGACCACAATAATCACAAGAGAATGGCCTCTCTCCTGTGTGCAGGCGGATGTGCACCTCTAAATGCGTCTTGCTTTCAAAACCACGGGGGCAATAACTACACGCATACTTGTATTTTTTGTTCAAAAAAGGCTGGATCCTCTCCAGTATCTTAGTTCTCATTCCATCAAGTTGTCCTGTCCCATTTCCACTTTGTGAATTGGTTTCTGGGGGTGAAGCTGCACTTTGAATGATCTTCCTGCACCTTTTATCCTTTCGGTGCTTCTTCAGAGATTTTTCATGAGAAAAAGCTAAACCACAGCGTGTGCACTTGAATAACTTTGGAGTATGGAACAACGTGGTGTGTCTGGAAAGTTTAGAATGATTTGAGAAGCTTTTCATGCAGACTTTACAATTGAATGTGTCATTTTTGCTGGGCTCTGCACCAAACCTGAGTTGCCAGCCTTTGCCAACGTCATCTAAACTGACTTTGGGAATGCAAATCTCCAAACGTCGTCTCCTGCCTTTACAGTGGGCCTGGTGAACTTTCAGATGGTCATACCTTGAGAAGCAGCTGTCACAGGATTTACAGCAGTATGGCTTTACTTCGTTATGTGTCAGAATGTGACGTCTCAGGGATCGTGGTTTCGCAAACGTTTTTGTGCAGAACTTGCACTTAAACTGTGCTTCACCATCTGCTTTAGGAGTCTGAGCTGCATTTTTGACTCTGGGCGAATTTGGCTGTATTTTCACATCCTCACTTTTGGGTTGCGATGATCCTTCTTGGTTCATGCCATCACAGAAAGTTTCATGCTGTAAGCACATTGTCCTAGTCGCAAATCTGTCGCTGCAATGGGTGCATTTGTAGGGTTGCACACCAGTGTGTGAAACAAGATGTCTCAAATACAATGATTTGAATCTGAAACTCTGTGTACAATAAGAACATTCGAATGGAAGCAGCATCTTTTTTTCGGATGGGGAAGGCATCTGTCTTGTCTGTAGCATCTTCGTTTTCAATCTTCCATCAAGAGACAATGGTAAGTCAGTTTCCTGCTTTGCAGTTTCAGTGCAGTCAATCTGATGCTGTTTAATTTTGTTAATTCCAAAGTACTGCCCACATTTCTTGCATGGATGCAAACTGTTTCTTCTATGGCCATTAAGATGACGTTTAAAGCGGGTGTTTCTCCAAAACAACCGTGGACAGAAGGAACAAGCAAGTTGTTTTTTGTTCATGTTAGCTGGACCACCAGGGCGACCGTGGCATTTTTGGGAATGGATTTCCAGGAATAAGAGTCGATAAAACTGCTTTCCACAATGGGAGCATGAAAATGCTTTGTCTCCAGTATGCTTGATCATGTGGCGCAACAGATAATTGCGATTGCCATAACTCCTCTTGCAAAAAGGACACTGATTTGAGGATCCCGAGATATGTGTCAGGCAATGTTTTCTTAACACTTGGGCATCATCAAATTTTTCTTTACATAAAGAACACTGCAGCTGTTGGAGTTCCGTTCGGTATTTTGTCAATTCCAAACTTTGCTGTGGCTTTGTCTCTTCAAGCTCAGGTGTCTTGTTGACTTTTTTCTCATGAGTGCGTAAATGTTTCAGAAGATGTGCAGGGTACTCGAACTCTAAATTACAGTCTGGGCATTTAAGCATTCCCTTTTTACTGTGAACGTTTCTGTGTTGAATCAGTTCTCCAATAGTCGGTAGAATCTTCTTGCAGACGGAGCACTGAATCCTCCTCTGGTGAACATTTTTGTGAACGATCAAATGGCTGTATCTCTTGAATCCCCTGCCACATTCCAGACAGCGGTATGGTCTTTCACCAGCTTTCTTGCACCTGTGTTTTTCCAGTGACTTTGATGAGTCAAAACTTTCTCTACACGCAAAACACTTAAGGGTTTGATCACCACTTGCTTTAGTTAATTCAAAACTGCCCTGCTTGGCTTCAGTCTCAAAGCAGTCTTCTTTTGTTTCAGTCAATTTCAAGTTGTCCTCTCTTGGTTTTGCTGATTTCTCTGCAACATGTGAAGTCTTTGTGCCACTTGAGCTTTTAGATTTGCTCATTTGAGAAAAAATGGAATTCCTATACTTCACCTTTTTCCCAGAGAGTTTGAATAACTCATGTTTCTTCATATGTCTAAACTTCCCAGAATAATGATAGTAAACTGCTGGGCAGAGATTGCACTTGAAGCGGGGTTCACTTCTGTTTGTTGTTGTGGTTGTGACTTGTCGCTTTCTTTCTTCATGCTTTGTTTTTGCATTTCCCTTTTGCTCTTTCTCTTCCTTACTGTCATTGGGATTGTGTTCTTGGACAACTTGTCTTAAATTTTCATTCTCTTTTGCAAGTCGGTTAATACAATCCGGAAGGCAAATGTTGTATATGTGTCTGTATCGGTTTCGTGATAAAGTGAAGGTAGCCTGACACAAAGGACAACAATATTTACCATTTGCTTTGAATTTCCCACCCCATATGACTTCTTTGACACAGTTGCGCAAGTGCCGAGTCCTGTTGTAAGAGTACTGGAAAAGTGTTGGACAAAGAGGACACTTGTGTTTCTTTATGTCTTTGCCTAAGTTTTGGCTACATTGTTTCAACAAAACTGAAACACTCCTTATTTTGTGTATCGCACGACGATGTTTTTTAGCCTTTGCAACAGAACAGAAGCTTTTGCCACATATACCACATAGATTTGTCTTGGCAATATCGACAAGTTTGACATAACATTTACGTACGTTTGCATACTGATTGTTTTGTGTCGCATCCTTTTGTGACCGTGGTGGTGCCTGATTTTCGTCGATATCCACATCAGAACAAGTGACAGGAACTTTGGACTGCTTACACCTCCCTGGCACTCTCTTATGTTTTGTCAAGGAACAATTTTGAGAAAAGTACAAGCCACATTGATCACACCTGTATGGTGTTTTGCCAGAGTGCATTCGCATGTGAGAAACATAGTGATAAAATTTAGCAAAATTAATTCCGCACTTAACACATCTACTGCGTTGTGAGTTTTTCTTCCGTTTATGATTTGAAGGGATGGGAGGCTTTCCTGTGATTACACCACACAAATGTTTTTCATTTTGCTCACCATTCATCTGATAAAGGTTGCAACTTTCACAGAAGTCAAAGGTTTCCATCTTATGGGACTGGTGGTGGTGTTCAATCAGAAGATCGACTGTTGAAGTTGTGTGGCTGCATTTTTTACATTGAAAGGAGTCTGTTGCTACATTTGTTGCCTCCAGTCTTGACAATTTTACAATGGGGTGCAGCCGCTTTCTCAACTGTGTCGAGGACTTCAGTTGGGGTTCTTGTCTATCTGAAGGAAACAGGCCTTCCACAAATGTATTATTGGACTGATTTAGGTTGAGCTTGGCATTACCACTTTCACAGGAAGAGTCCTCACCTGACAGAGGTTCGCCATACAAAGTGGAAGGCACTGATGGGTCCACTGTGGATAAGTCCATCTCTTCAGATGATTCGCTTGCATTTTCAGCAAAGTCTTCATGAAGAATCGGTGGCTTTTCTGTGACTCCACTTTTGTGTGTTGACTGCCGATCACTGTGAGAACTATTCCATTCCATTTCTGAACAGGAGTTCATGTCTGTGCTTGAGGTATTTGGATGCAGGCAAGATTCTGAATTACTGAAAACGTTTTGATTGTTGTCACTTGTCAAAGCAACCCTCTCGCCGTCGGGAGAGGTTGTACTTGTACTTTTAAGTGTTGTTGGAGTTTCCGTTCTTTCACAAGGACTTTTTTGTTCGTCTGTGAAGTCTGGCTCTGAATGCAAGTCTGGGAGAAGGGAGATTTTAGTGTCCTTCTCATCACTTGTATCAACCGAAGAATCTGTACTCTGTGCATCGGAACCTCTGTGATCCTGATAATTGTTGGCTGCTTTCGTGATCTGCTCAAGTGAATTTGTTTCCATTCCTTGACAGGTGTCCAGGTGTGTCTCATTTGTGAAACTGGACCTTCTGCAATCCGTCTCTTTGATTTCAACTGTCTTCACAGAACTGGAAACATTTAAAGTACAGTTTGTATCTTCAAGCAATGTTGTAGTTGTCTTCTCTGCTTTAACTGACATTTCTTTGTTTGGTTGAGTACTGGCATTCACACGTGAGTTGTGTGACTGTGTGCAGGATTCTACTGAACTAGACAAAGGTCTTGTAGCACTGTCAGTGTTTTCTTCAGATGATTCACTGCATGTTTCCTTTGAATCTGGAGAAATGCTGGCATTTGGCATTTCTGCTATTCTTTTTGTTTCTTTCTGCTGATATAGATTTATGTCAGTGCTACATTGTTTCGACTCAAAACATAATTCAGAACAGCTTGTATCATTGGCATCACTGACCAGACTATCTGCCACTTGAGTAAAACAATTGCCAGCACTGTCCTGGCCAGCACTGTCCTGGCTTGTTTGGTCGGATGAATTTTTCGAATCCTCCAAGTTTGATTCAACTTCAGTAATGCTGCTAAAGTTGGTCCCACTGCATTCTCCTACATCCTGAGTAGAATCATCAGGGCCTGATAGGGTGGTGGCTGAAACAGACCGATCTTTTCCAGCTTGCTTATCATCCAGCACGACTCCGACTTTACTCTCTGTGGAGTTTATCTGCTCAAATCCATGATTTTCATGATTGGTTCCCTTTTGCATGACGTTTTGATGATCTTCAGTTAAGGTGATGGTCCCAGTAGCTGATGTAATCTTCCTTTCATCATCATCCATATATGCACCGATTTTATCAATCACATTCCCATTTATGTGGTCCTCCATTGAGATGTCTGTGCACTGATCTTGGGCAAAATCTTTCACTGAATCTTTGTGTGTCACACAAAAATCATTTTGAACTTGCTCAGTGTTATTTTTTGCACTTGTCATGTAAGGAGTGGTTGATGTTTGCCCAGCATAAGACTCAACTATTTTTTCTGTACTCTCCATTATGTCTTGAATACACAAAACTTCAGTCTCTTTAGCCTTCATGTTTGATGGAAAGATCACATCAGATGCTGATATTGAGGGATTCACACCTGTAAAATTCATACTTTCAGCATCTGGAGAAAACCAGTCTGATGTACTGTGTCCAGCGAGAACATCAACTTTAGGTCCTGCAAGTACATCACTGGCATCATATTCACATGAAGGTCTCATTTCACCTGTATCCGAACTGCTGCTGACATCCGAGTAGTTCTCAAGAAATGGAGTCGGTAGCATTCCACAGTCCTGTTTAAATCCCTCTAAATCCGGTGTTTGTAATCCATCTGTTGTAAAATCTGGGATATCACTATTTGTACATCTTTGCAAGTAGTCTTTACCCAGTTGTTCTTCATCACTTTGCCATTGTGTTTGACTGCAGTATCTTTGGTAAACACAGTCTGAACTGGAATTTTCAATCGTTGAATTTGGGCAGTAACTTGTTTGGTAGTCAGAGTTCTGAAGAGGGGCTTCATGGGAAACCACTGGGTTGGAGAACTCTTGATGCCCAATCAAGCTTTCTACGTGCTGGGAGAAGGTTCTGTCCGTTTCTGATGTCCCACTCAATGTCCCTGCATCCGAAGATAGAGGTTGGGAATTATGGTAGTATTGATTCCATCCATGGGCCATTCTCAGCAATACTTGAGACTAAAGCTTATGGTGCCAAATCCTTAAAGAAAACAGAAAGTCTTACTTACTCAATAAGGTTACAAAAATTTAGAGGATATGCAGGCAAAAAAAATAATCCTTACCTTTTCATTGAACAGCCAATAACTATTCAGCACAAAGCCACTCACATTCAGGCGGAACCCTGCAAACAAAATAATTGGAAAAAATTAACTTGCAAACCTTAAAGGGGCAAAACGGAGTTTTGTGGCCAAAACACGGAACTGCAGCACTCTTCTGCTCGTTCTCGTGCGCGCTCGTACGAGCACACTTTAGAATAGAAAAAGCCCCTACGAAGAACACGCTGATTCACGAGAACGATGTTCACAGAGGAAAGAAAATTAATTTTCTTACGGCGTAAGACAAAAGTTTGTGTGAAGGAAAAACTGGAGCAATTGAAAATAATTTTAACATCTTTAT
>JAUESE010000010.1:11084537-11100854 GCA_032274725.1 Malacoctenus triangulatus
GCAGCAACACTCTGAGTAACGGACAATAATCACAGGTCAGCACCTCTGTCAGCATGTGTCCCCGTCAGTGACAGGATGTGACCCATCCCAAGCAGGAGCAAAGCTCTATTTAGGACGTAATGTTCAGAGGTTGTTAGATGCGAGCTGACAGAAGCTCTCAGGATCATCTGAAGTTGTGTGAGGGAACCTGAAAAATATTGCTTAGAAACATCAAACACTGAGAAACGTGTGGTTTCAAGACTGTGGCTGGAGGATGAAAGCAACGGGAATATGCAAGTTGCTGGAATGAAAAAGTTTAGTGGTTTATGCCATTTTCTGAACAGACTATTGGTTTTGGTGGCGAATTGTAATTTGGCTTAACAGAAATGATTTACAAACAAGTCACAATGTTCAAAAAATTGGCTTTTTTTCCCTGCCTTTCAAATCATTTCAGTGTTTGACACTGGATGTTTTTCTCTTCTTCTTCAGCGCTGAACTGCCAAACCTCATAAACACGCCCAAAAATATTTGTTTTGGTATTTCCACAAAACAAAAGATCACAGGAATCCCTGTGTTAGAAAAAATAAAACAACCTTTTGTCAGTGGTTCAACTGCTTAGTATGACAATGAACAATAAAGCCATCACCCGTAAATTCTCAATGAATATATTTTCCCTGTCACTATTATGACTCTAAAAAAAGGGCCTCCTTTGGAATGTGGCGTGCCCTTTGACCTTATGGTGCAGGGAGTTTACATATCCATGTCTCCACTAGTAAAAACCACATTCCTACCTACGATCTGGGTCAAAGATAAAAGATGCCGGAGCTCTGATGCTGGCAAGCGAGACAGATCAGACACTCTGAGAAAAATTTTCTTTTTTTTTTTTTTTTTTGGGAGAGCTGAGACCAAAAAAGTTTGGGGAAAATAACCCCCTTCACAATAAAATACAACCACACATTATGACACACAGATGTAAAGTCAAAAACAATGCTGCACATTTGTTGGTTGAACTGAACCCACATCAATGATTTTGCAATTCCCTCCAAATGTTTCATACATGAAAGAGGAGTTACCAAGCCTTATTTTGGTGTGAGAGAAAACTCTCACCTTTTGAAGCCACTCTTATCATCCACTCACCAATTATGTGACAAATATAATCATCGACTCACACTTAATTTAGCTGGATGAGCAATGGTATATACTTTAATTTTCATTGAATTGATTTCATTTCAATTCATTTTGGTTTGTTTACCAAACACAACAAACCTTTGATTTTGTGACTGGATGACAGTTACGATGTTGGCCTTATACCTTCGACTACAGAATAACACAGGTGTCATCCAGCATCCTTTGAGAAACACACGTACAGCTGCTGATCTGATCAAATGAACTAAGCAATGTTTTCGCATGCAAGATTACAGGAGCAACGGCCTGTGAAACCTCATCTCACACTGATCCTCAGTAAGAAACTTCTCTGCAGACTTCGGGGGGGAGACGGTAAACAGACCCCTTGGTCTCCTTCGCCAGCTGTGGAAAAATACACAAACCATGGAAATCCAGCAAAAATTCTGAGCAATATAAAAGCTGCTACCTCTGGTCAAAACACGACAGGAGGATATTTCAGAGTCACAATACTGGGTCCTGTTGAATGATACAGCCATACATTACATTATTCTATTTTAACTCTAAATTTTATCAAGAGCACTGAGCATGAAAGACACGCCATAATAAATAACACTAATAAAATGTTCATTCATACTCTGTGTTAGAACCACTAATCGCTGTTTTTTGGCCCCATATGCTGAATCCCGTCCTGGTAGGACTGGCCAGCTCTGTGAGACACAACTGACAGGAGAGACTTGGCCAGTCGGTGGCGGTATGCGCTGTTTTGATATTGATAGGCAAGCAACAGGAAGTAGCGATTTCCCAAGCTGCAAATGTTGCTAATGTGGTGGCTGTGTGAATTATCCCGGCTCTCCTGGCGCCTTTTTCTTTTTACCAACGGAAAAAAATCGACACATTTAGCGACTTTTCCTGGTGTTTTGGAAACTTACGTGAAAGTACTGTCCGACTGACACAACTTGTCATCCGCGTGCGCCTGTCTGACCGTAGCAATGGTTTAGCATAGCATCCGGATTCGCGCCGGTCAGCCTACACCGGACTGCGCTCTATGCTGGGAAGACTGGCTGCTGTCGCACTTGGCCTCGAATTGCTTTAGAAGCACGCCATAATTAGGAGCGGTTGACTTCTGCTTCCACGGCCTCCTGTGTTTGACGGTAACACCATGAAACAATTTATTAAAGCAAAGTTCCGGAACATGGAGTCACATGCAGCCCAAGAGGCCATCACACACCCAGCAGGTAACAAATTAAACAAACCAACAGAAAAGTCGCTTTGTTTTCTTTTTATTTTTGCATTAAAAATAGAAATTTTTCCTACTTTACATCTTATTCCAGACAACAGAAGGCGACATACACAGTACAACCTGGACAGGTTGTATGTCCACAGCAGTGTACAGTGTTGTACAGTGAACATGCAAACTCCATGCAGAGTGACCCCACTGGCTTCAAGCTGGAGCCTAATGGCTGTGAGGAGACACTGGATGCTACATCAACATGTGCCTTTATCATGTGGTCAGAGCTGCCTTCTAGTTCTGAAGAAGATCAGCCATAGTAAGTGGTACCTATTTATTTATCTCTCTATCTATCATTCCATCTGTCTGAAAGCTTCATGCTGATGGTTATGCTGTGCTGGAGCATCACCATACTTGGCTGCCGTGCCTTTCTTCTGCTCTGCGCTGCTGGTTTTTTATTCTGTGCACACTCACCCACTCACATTTGCTGCAGTGTGTTGCCTGTGTCAGTGCTGCTGCCACTGACTTGTTTCTGTTGGATCGCCGTATCCATCTGTCCTGTCCACTTGTATTGCCCCCATTCTATTGAATGTGCGTGGATGATAATTGCAGTGTATTATGAGGATACATCTACAAATATTCACTTTCATTATCCTTGTCTTTTGATCTGTGCTGTTTTTTTCCTGGCCGCTGTGCCATGACTGTGCCACTCTTTGGCTGTTTCACCAGCCGATTGATCTCCAACAATGGCCGCCTGAGTCATTGGTGTCCATGTGAGAGTGCCAGTCACTGTGTTGGTTGTTTTTTGCTTGTTTGCTTGGCTGCTGTGCTTGTCCTCTATGCCTGCTATTTCTGCTTTGATTGAATCAGTTTGGATTGTGCAGTTTTCTTTTTCAGGCAGATCTACAAAAGGTAAGTGTTTTAGTGATTTTTGCCTTGGCCACTGTGCCTACCTGTCCTGCTGTCTGATGCCTCTTCCTTCTTCTTCTTGCTGTGGCTTAGTTTTCTGAGCGTTGAAACAGGATTTTTCACATTGAACTGATAAATGTCCATTTCACCACACTTTCATAGCTCGTTTCCAATGTTCATCGCTCGATCAGGCGTGTGCTTTAGTGAATCTTGTTGTCTCAGCGTCATAATACATTCATAGAAAGTAACACAGTTCAATGGAAAGACAAAACAGCTCATTCAGCACGGTCCCCAATCACTTTGCACTCCTCCAAGTATGCCCGTGTATAAAAATCCAAGTGTTTTTGTTGGGCCGTCCCAAAGTGGTTGTCACTCGCTCCAAATTGCCAAGCCCACTGTAAGCCCATTATCTGTAAATGGCACAGCATTAGCCTGCTGGCGTGGAAAAAAAACCTTCCACAACACGTCCAACACAGAGAGGATACACAGAGAGGATGTGTTGCAGCTTCAGCAGTGGCAGAAGAGGGAAAACAGAGACCTTTCAACATGGGAAGGGAAGAGAATAAATGTGTCTTGTGTTTAGAGCTCAGACCCTGAAAAAAAAGAAGTGGTAAATGCTCCACCGCGCTGTGGAATCTGTCGACGGTGTCACTCGAACTGAAATGGTCGGGTCTTCTACTGACAGTCAGCAAGGCTAATGCTTGACATGATTAGTACTGAGGTCATTTTCCTTCCTCTAATTTTATGACTTATTGGGACTCTTTACCGTCACATTTACCACGATGTCCACACAAACATGGAATCATAGCAGCCACTGTGTTTCCTCAAAGAGTTTAATAACTGAGTCATGAAGTTTATAGTTGTTTTTGATGGTTTGGATGGGGCTTTTGTGGTCACAAAGAAGCTTCGTCAATTACATTAATAGTGAAGGGTGACTGTGAAATAAACCCGAGAACCTTTTGACACAAAGCCTGTTTGATCCACACCTGCTTCTCTCCAAATAAGGGAATTTGTATGAATTGTTCTCCACCTGCATGAGGACAAAGGCTGATTTCTGTCACGATATCTGAGAACTGCAGTCTGTGTAAAGTATAAAGCACTGGCGTTTCATAACTAATTATCGGCACAACTGCTGCTTTTGTTCTACTGTTACCCTTTGTATTTTCAAAAAAAGTCTGATTTCCACCCCTTTTGCTATGTAGTTGTCACAAATTGACCTATTTTTCATCTTCTCATGAAGAAGATTATGAATCGGTTCCGCTTATGTGCCGAGGAAAGTTTGAAATTCCTTAGCCTGCATTTTTGACTTAATTCTCACTTCACCAGTAATAATCAGTTGTTCTAACTGAGGTCTGCTGTGATGTTGGACAAAAGAACAGAGCAGAGTTGCGAGGAGTGGACAAAGACACCTGTCGTGATGTCTAAGGCCACTCAACACTCCTCAAACATATTTTTTGTGTTGTAACAGGTGTTTTCACACTTTTTCTTGATCCCATAGATGTTCAGGCTGCTGATTTGTCAGGCATAGAAATGTGCTCCCTTGAAGTGTCAGATGTTGGGTTTTTTTCTGGATGATTGGTAGCTGTTTAGCAGTGGGAGACTTGAACAGCAGCCAGACCTTCATATTTGAACCCATATCACTTTAAAACAAGATCTTTGGGGAATTAAACTGTAGTCACTTGGTAGCGTGAGTGCACAATTTCAGAAGATTTTCTGTGTAGTTTGCTCTCGGCTCCACCACGCATGGTTTGCTCTCAATGCAATTACACTGAAAATACCTTTATTATATATTATGCATTTCTGTCCTCAGTCACAAATATCCTGAGAATGAGTCCCAGTGAGGGTGTGACACTGTAAGGCTGGACAATGACTCAAAGACCCCAAGAGAAAGCAGAGATTAGCAAACAGTGTTAGTCCTGATTGTTCTTTGCAACAACTCCACAGTCACCGTTAAAGATCCCCCACCAAACAAACATCCCTGTCAAAACCCACTCAGACACATCAGTCAGTGCCTTGTTGGGCCTTGCTGAGCTGCTTTAACATATAGGTTGTCAGATTGAAAGCATCATTGGACAAAGCTGAGTACAAACATCTGAAGGGTGTTTGAGGTGGGTTTTTGCTTGATGAGACTCAGTTTTATGATACTCCAGAAATTGCTTTGAATGCAGGTACAAATTTGGGACATTGTGACTGCATAATTGTAGCAAACAATTACAGCAACAGGTTGGATCAATTTAGCCTCTAAAGAATCAGCAACAAAAACACTGAATATATGTGAACTCGAATGTGAAAAACTGTAATAAGTTTGTGTCGAGTTTTAGTCACTTATTTCAGTCACTTATTTTAGTTCACCATACCAATAATTACAAACAAGATGGCTTATTAATTCATTATGCAGGGTGACATAAACCTGAGACACATGTTTTTTAAAGGAACTACCGCAAACGCCAAGAAGACCAGCTCCTCCGGCAAAACACAGCAGATAGACTCCGCAGTGATCTCGATCCCAACATGTCTGAGAATGAAGTGAAACTGGTGCTTACAGCACTTGCATTTGTTCA
Organism: Malacoctenus triangulatus; assembly: GCA_032274725.1. Taxonomy (NCBI): domain Eukaryota; kingdom Metazoa; phylum Chordata; class Actinopteri; order Blenniiformes; family Labrisomidae; genus Malacoctenus; species Malacoctenus triangulatus. The sequence continues at coordinate 11,090,340 of JAUESE010000010.1, forward strand.
CCATTTTCCTAAATACAAATTTAACATCTGGGGACACCAAATAAAATGAAAATGTTTGAGCTACTTTTACCAACCTACAATTTAGACAGATGATTACTAAGAATTAACATTTAGCTGTAATATTTCATCGAGGTATCTTTCAGAGCATAGCATTCAAGAAGTGTGCCGTTCCTCTGCATCTTTTCCAATGGTCGTTGGACTGGATGGAAACAAGGATGGAATTTGTGTTGGACAAACAGCCTCTGTCTAATGAGTGGAAACCTTTACGTGATAATCCAAGACTGCGTTTCAATCAACCTAATTAGGATCCTAACATATCTGGAGCCCGTGCCAAATGTTTGAAGACTGACAGCCTCGGTTCAACTGTGCGCGGCAGAACCACGCACGCACACTCACTCATGCACACACATTTAAAGCCAAGGCCACATTCCACAATGCCTGGAAAAGAGAGGAAGCAGTAATTTTGTTTTTCTAAGGGGAAAATGTCATTCTGTGATTGTGGGATAATTAGCGCTGCTGCTCCAAAAAAAAAGAAAGACTGACAGGATGAATAACCTGCACCTGCTTGGATGTGATGCGTGCACAGTGTATGCAAATTATTTGCATGTGCAATTTGGTGATTAGTGATAATGCGTGGTGATACGTGCCCCCGGTGTAAACGTATCACTTTAAACATTCCCACTCTGGTATTTAAATGTCGTCGTAGTTGCAAAGAATTGATGAGGTTTTGATATTTGAGCCAAATGGCGTTCAAGTGAAGACCTGCCTCTAACTGCTGACCGTCAGACAGGATGCCTTAACAGTCTGCGTGTCCACATGGCACAGTATTTCTGCATGTGTTTATGAGTGTTTATTTCTGATTGCACTTAGAAATCATCAGGGCCTTTGAGCTCTACACACTCTGACCACAAGAGGGAGTAAACAGCACAGTGAATGTTGAAGGGAGACGTCTTCGCTCCTGCTCTCAATCTGAAATCTGAGGTTTGGTCTTGCAAATCGTATTTGATTACATTGTTGTCTTTCACATGATAGTTATTACCTTTATTGTTTTATTGTAACAGAAATGGAACCTCATGAATTTATCTGGATGGAAGAAGAATCAAAACTCAAGATCTGAAATTTGGTTTCAATTTGATTTCCTGTGGAATTTGTGCATCCAAAGCAACTGGGTAAAAAGGCAGTTTCATCCAGTGTGCAAGCAGAAGGGCAACGAAAGTTCATACGGGTGATCTCATACTGCCACATGAAAAGCAGAAAATTCAGATAATGGTTTAAACTGAAACGGGGGAAAAACCCCTTGTGCTGTTCTGTCTGTGTGACACATGCTGGGTCCGGGAGGTGAAAATTTCAGGGAAACATGCCTTCCATTTCTGCTACAGATCCTGTGAACAGCTGGTCAGAGTTGTTCTTACATTGACGGCCCCCCAGAGCCACATAAGGGTCCCTGCGGGTGCACACAGAGCTGCACCCACAGAAATATAAGCCTTCGTACGGATATCAGTGCGGCTTTTCGCAGGTCATTAAAGTTGAAATATGTGAACAATTGCACTGCCATCTTTGTGCACCCATCGTCACATGCTAGGAAGCGCTTGTAACCACAGTCCTGTGAGGACAGATTTGGAGGCCTTTACAGTCTCTGATCTAAATATTCCAGTTGTCTTATGAATTGGCACAATATGAGGTATTTTCTATGTATATGAGTCATATGTATAGCTAAAATTTTGGTTCATTATCACAGCAAAATTAAAGCTTTCCGAGAGTCAAATGTTTATTTCAGTGTTATATGATTAGAGAAACTCGTACAGATTCTTTTGGCAAAAGATAGAATCACACAAACTACATGAGGAACTGATCGGGCCTTCAACAAATGCTGTCCTTCAACAGAAGTGAGGGGCTTTGCCACCTTGTTAAGTGTAATAGTTCAAAGAATGGCTGCAATTCAGTTTTTTCCTGGAAGTGTTTATGAATCGTGCCAGGCTGTGCCTCGGCTTACTAATCACCCAGCAGGGGACCATATTATAGAGCTCCTTCTTTCAATTAACATCGATAACAACAAAAGGGATTAACACACAGAGGATAGGCCTGGCTTTTTTTCCTCCCAAAAGGTATTCTCTCTCTCTCTCTCTCTCTCTCTCTCTCTCTCTCTCTCTCTCTCTCTCTCTCTCTCTCTCTCTCTCTCTCTCTCTCCCTCCCTCTCCCTTCCTCCCTCTCACTGCGTGTTCATTTATGTGTGTTAAAATGCGTGTGGCCTGTGCAGAATGTGTGTCAGGGGCTGTTTATACCAGTTTATACCACATGTGTGTCTGTGTGTTTGACGGAGCTTCTGCTAACAATGTCCATGCTTTAGTGTCCATAATGTATGTGTGCGTGTGTTTATGTGCATATACGACGTGTGCCTGTGTATACATTGGCACTGAACATGTAGTGCGTGTGTGCATGTGTCTGTATGAACGTGCAGGCTTGGCGAGTGTCTGCTTTGATCAGGATAAGTGACACTTTGATGGAGGCTCACTTTTTCCTCCCTGATGGAAAAATGCCAAAACTAACAGAACACATGAATCTGACCTGCCACACTGGCCTACTTATTATTCCTGGAGTCGTTCACTATTATGTTCATTGTTCTTTGGAGAAAAAAACCCCACAGTGTCGCAAATTTTCAAACACAAACTACATTAAAACTTCAGGAAAGGATTTATTGGAGAGCTGACCTCTCTGCACACCTCTGATGATAACACTAGACATCATGTTATCTTATATTGAGCTCTACCATTTCTGTTCTCATGTGTCACTTGTTTAGTCATGAGCAAAGAGGTGCTTTTAGAACTTATAGCTTCTTTGCCTTGTTTCGTTAGAGAAGGTTTGCCTTGACAAAACATTTTTTTGCTTGCAAGAAGAGAGCACCCCTTCCTCACTTTGTGATTACAGTCGTGTCTCGGAGTCGAGACTAAATGGACAGGGAACGGGGGTGTGAAGTCATTACCTGAAGTCAGTCAAGTTTTACACATGAGCGGGTTTATGTACTGTACACTTAGGGGTGTTTTGAAGTGCTGCAGGGGTGAGATAGTTTTGTCTCTAATGAATTCCTTGATATAAAACCGTGATTTAGGGAAATGGACATTCATGAATTATGGTGCATATTCTATATTGTTTGGTTTTCAAATGGTGACAAAATGGCCTAAACATGAACTCTTGTAAAACATTCATCTCTGTAGGTAACAATCACTTAGTCTAGCACAATAACAGTAGAACCCTTGAACAGTGTGACGGCAAGCCATTGTTTGCCTTGAATTTCGTATTTCTCTCAGTTAATGTTTTATTGGACAGTTGTTTACATGTACATCATCATTGAAGGATAAATGGGACATTTACCAATGGGACGTTTATCAATTCATGTATAGACAGGAGGTCGTTTTCTGGATGAATGGATTGATGCATAAATGAGTTTGATCTGCCTCATAAGCGTGTGTGTGTGTGTGTGTGTGTGTGTGTGTGTGTGTGTGTGTGTGAGTGAGAGAGTGTGAGTGTGAGTGTGAGTGTGTGTGTGTGAGAGAGAGAGAGAGAGAGAGAGAGAGAGAGAGAGAGAGAGAGAGAGAGAGAGAGAGAGAGAGAGAGAGCACAGTTAGGGTCTTTCCTTGCAAACAGTTCAATCTCTCCCTCTAGTGGATGCACGCTGTTAATGTCATTGACACCTGGACACCTGAACGCATCTGCAGAGAATCATAGTGACAGATATTTTTCTTTTAAAACTTACTGAAATTAAATACAAAAAAACCCAAAACTGAACTGAATGTCATTTTAAATTCTTGTCAATTCACTTTAACTCACCATGTCATGGCAAAAGTCATTTGTACTCGACACACTCGACTTTAGACCCTAATACTCAAATGTCTTAAGTGACAAATGGAAACAGTTAGAACCTGATCACCTCTTTGTATCAAGTCAGCATAAGACACTAAAGATGAAAAGAGATATGAGAGCATCCGTCTGTCTACGATATAATGTTTGACAGTGCTGTTAAGATGGTAAGTGGCCCCTGTTGGGGGGGTGGGGGGATCTATATGAAGGAAACACCAATCAGAAGGTCCGCTGGGATACCTCCCTCTTTGACCATGCTAGAATTTCTCAATCAATTTGTCTCTGCTCCCTTTGACCCAGATCAATATCCATCATTGGAGAAGAAGAGATAAAAGAGACGAGTGAGATCATCGAAACTCGCAGGGGAAAAATGTGTCTTATTTGGCTCATTGCCCTCTTTTAATATGGTAGCTAATTAATGGAAAAAAACAGGCTTTTGAATTATTTCAAAATGTTTTTTAATTCTAAATATTACCAAGAAATTCATGGGCACAGATGCAAGGACTCTTCTCCTGCCTTTCCGTTTCTGTCTCTTTCCATTTCAAGCAAGACAACAAATCTGTCTCTTCTAATACGTGTGCCTCTTTCAATAAAAAAGGAAAACAGATGATCATTACTTTACCTCAAAATGAATATTTAATGACGCACACGCACTCGAAAATATGAGTAAAAAAATGAGAAGATAAATTTGCGAGACGTGCACAGACAGAGTGGGGTAAAAGGGAGGATACAAAGCGCTTAAGCCTCCTCGTCATTACGATGGCCCCTGGTACTCAGGGCCACCAAGGAATCCCTTAATTCCTGCAGCATTATGCGCCTCAGACTCTTTCATGTCCTCCGTATGGGAGACGGCGGTTGTGGATCGGGGCTAGTGGGGGTCGCCAGAGAAATTCTAATATGTCTCTTGCTATGAAAAAATATGCACATACATTTAGCATTTAGATTCTCCAAGGGCAGAACAGAGGAGATGGGCACATGTCATATATTGTGTGTGTGTGTGTGTTGGTGTCTGTATTTGCATGCGTGTCCTCGTGCGTATGCAGAAATGTTTGTGCGAGGAGGCCGATCCTTAAACGCTCGAGTCTTTATGTATGTCCCAAGTTTTCGGTCCCTCTGCCCCTGCGGTAACCATAACAATATTAATGATTGGCTCCTCCAACACTGCAAGCAAGAAAGGTCATGTGTGCTTTCCCAGGCCTGCCTAATATATACCGCGCTGAACTGACAGGTGGGCCATTGGTGGTACTGATGGAGTGGTTGACTCATTGGCAGAGGTTAACTGGTTTCCTATCTGGCTGACTGACTGGTTATTTGAGGCGCTGCTGCTTCAGTGGCTGTGTGGGAGCAAATTAAACGACGTGGTGGACGTGTTGGCGTGTTGACTGGCTAACCTGATGAGTGGCAGGCCGACTGGATAGCTGACTGGCTTGTTGACTGACTAAAGGATTAGCCGAGTGTCTGATTGACTCGTTGGTGGAATGACTGTCACTCTGACTGACTGCTGAGATGCCTGTCTTGCTTTTCACGCCAAACTATCTGAGTGACTGGATTGGCGGTTGTTTGTCTCGCCGACCGTCTGAGAAAAGAGAAAAAAATAGAACCTTGGTTGGTGGCTTTTGCTCGTGAATGCACAAACAACACCAGAGAGATAAAAGTAAATGTTTCTAATAGTTTGGAGATAAACGCATTGGAAGTATAGAGCTGAACACTGGTAATGATCTGTAAACAGCACTGCTATTATTCCTTGTTTGTTAATGATGCATACGCCAATTAGGTGAGCTGTAATAAGGACTATAACCTCCACTTAATTGTGTTCCTGTTTAAGCAGCAATACTCAGGGGGTTGTTTTGCTTCATAGTGGCTGCAGGAATACCCTTTGTTGAAAGAGTGATTATCTGCTAGAGTGACAATGCAGCTTGTGCATGTGAACAATTTTTATTAGTGGAGAAGGAAAATGTACATCATGTCTTATTTATTTTCAAATAAGTGAATCCAATTCTGAAATATGTCCTTCTTTTTGCTGCCTGAAGTTGTAATAAGCGTTTAAATGTTGGATGCAATTTTTTTCTTCTATTCCATAGGCCTGCTAACGTTCACTTTTATGCCGTCTCTAAACAGGCGTCTTTCCGATTTGTTATTGAAATCGCATTCGTGCCTTTCGCTGGATAATAGAATTCCAAGCGACTGCAATTAGTTGCAAGCCGAGAGCTGGGACCAGCTATATTTCACTGCTGTGGCCACAGGAGGGCACAGCAGGCTCATCTCTCACCCTGCTGCTTTATTAAGATGAAAAGAAAGAGGGGGGCTGCATCTCTCCCTCTCGTTCTGCATGTATCTCCAAGCCTTTGTTGAAATCTCTCTCCTATTTAGACGTGTTCATAATTAATTACACAATTCGGGATCGCTATCCACACACACAGACACACACACACACAGGCGTGCACACATTCACCGTTGTGTTCCTCGCCGCAGCTGAAGACTTCATTATCTGTGGATCCTGCCTCTCAGATTCTCCACAGGCTCACAAGGCTCAGAAGCCTTTAAACACTCACAGACTACTCAGTGATACCGACCGGTCTGTTTCCCTCTGAGTGATCACTGATTATTAGAGCCTTCACTTTAATTGACTACATCCAGCTTTTAATAATTTTTTTTTGATGCTGTCAGATGAGCACATTTTATCTTGAATTCTTTTTTTTTTTTTGTCAAATTTAATCAGAAAGAATTGATGAAGCATCTTTTGATTTTATGTGGCCTCATAACATCACACAAAATGTGTATAACAGAGCAGCTTAGATTGAATTTGTTTTTAAAAGTGATTCCAAACATAGCAGTGAAATGACAGTTTTATTCTTTTAAACCAATTCAAGTGTCGGAGGAACAGTCGTCAAAAACAGAGTAAAGTGTTACGTTGATCTTCATGTTTTTGCTTCAATCTATAAATAACTTCACTGCATCGAACCAAATGTTGAACACTTAGAAACTCAACATGTCGCAATGAAACTATAAACTTACAAAAGGCAGAAAATATTACATTTGTAACTTTTCAACCTACTTCCATATGTCTTGTGCATATAATGTGATTTATTTAAAAAGAAAAATACTTTTTTTAATCTCAGAATTTTAAGTAAGGGGATATGCAAAACACTATCATAACGCTCCCCATTAAGTTGTTTGTGTCTGTTTGTTTATTCAATTAAATATTAACAGCCTGTGACTAAAACTGATTAGTGCTTAATTCTTCCTCACAAGTCGCCTCAGATATCTGGAGGATACACCAAAACAGGGGGAAAATAAATGAGCGTGTTACTTCTGCAGGAGTAATTACTTTTGCATTGTAAGTTAATGTTTTACAAGACAGCTCTCATTCTCGAATGAATTTACCGATTCAGAAAAAGAAAGCGTTTTGGGTCCTTTTTATTTTGTCAGGCAACTCTTCTCGCTGCCTCTCTGAAGCACCTCGCCTGCATTGCGAAGCCGCACTGCTGATCGGCACACACATGCTGCAATGTCCGCGCTGCACAGAACGGACATGTGCAGAGGGGAACGTCGTCACATCTGAAGCGTACATGATGTTATGTCATTGGCTTGTCTGTCTAACAAACCGGCCTTCTCCATATATTTACTGTACATATTGAAATATGCAAGGTGGCTGAGCTATTGCAAATAGTGCTGTAAAGGCCGAGAAAGTTGCGCTCTATGAATATAGAGTGAGCACATATCTGATGGCCACGCTTTTAGGAGGGACACCCGTCTCCCACCAACTCGGGGCAGGACTTAATGTGCCGGTGGGAGCTGAACATCAAAAAACCTTTGCATACATACATTATTAGAGTGTCCTCATAAAGCGTGGTGGTAGGGGGTTTTAAGTCCTAATCTAGGTAAGCAGGTTTTATTTATGCCAATGAATAATTGAGCATCTATTAGAATATCCCTCAGTCATGCATTGATGGAGGCACACATCAATATTTTAGAATATTAGTGAGACCTGGCCTTACAAGTCTTCTGTCTATACCATTTAAAAGTCCATTTTTTCCTGACAGGTCAGCCTCATGTCACTTTAAAATGTGCATTTGAATGACCAGGGTGACGAGAACATTAGTGAAATCTGCCTTTTACGCGACATCTATTTTATTTCCAAAGGGCCAGCTCTGAGGAGCTGTGATTATTCATTCAGTGACCACAAGCAGGCTCAGGTTTCCGGCGCCGACATTGTGGTTTTAAAAAAAAATCTGATGCGTATTTGTAAAACTCTGGGTGTTACAGGGATTCTGTTTAAACCGAATGTCAAAAGGTCCAACTAATCTTGTTGGTTGGTGGTGCATTCATTATTCAATCCAGGTGATAACTGCGGAAAGACAGTGTTTCTGCAACTGCTCTCCAATTTCAGCTGTCAGTGTTCACCTAATGACCACCGCAATAATGGATGTTTTTATAAATATATATTGGACACTTGTTTCCTGTCTCGTCCGTGTCCAATTCTACCAAATTCAAGATTTTACTTCCTCGGGATGTAGTTATTTCTGACAGAGAGCCTACAGGGAAAGGAACAGATGACTCATTGCAGCCTGATAAGCCAGTTTATATATATATATATATATATATATATATATATATATATATATGTGTACACAAGGAGAGAGGACTCATGACAACAGGTGGTTCCGTGGAAGTTCATAAATATAGAGGATGATATTTGAGTCACCTTAAGGTCATGCTTTCAGGGTGTCAGTTTTATCCAAGGGTGATTCTGTCTTTGCAGGCATGTAATGCGGAGCCACAAACAGGGAGTTTCCACCAAATGTACTCTAAATCTTGCTGCTGTCAAATGTGTGAGACTTGTTGAGATTCTCTAGAGAAACCTTGTAAACGCAGATGAGACTGATTGAAGGGAAGGAATCTTTTTTTTTTTTTTTTTTGGGTATTTCTAACTCAGACACTGATCATTGCTTCTCTCTATGGATCCTGTTTGTTTTTTCCACATTTGAAGCATCATTAGACTGACACCGTCAAACAATATATAACGATGTTTCACAATACAGCCGCATATTGAGCCAAGTCGACAATTATAGAGAAATAAACTTTCGAATGCTTCGAAAACAGATCTCCCGATTGTCGTGTGCATTCCCGAGCTGTTTTTTTGATGCCGTCTCTTTTAGATACCGTCTGTGTTTCCCGCGTCCCTTCATTCGCACATGCCTGCATGTGCGTGATTACAAGCGGCGAGTGTGTGACTGCGGAGTGTATTCGTACCTGTGTGCATGTGTGTGCGCACCTCTTTTATGTGTGTGAGAGATGGCAGCTGCTGTCACACAGTGGGGCTGACAGTAGTTAAAGACAGTAAAGCTGTATGTGTAACAGGCCTGCTGTCACTTCCTTCCCTGTGTTATTTTACTTCTCTCTAATGGGCTTTATTTCATTGTCAGCTGGCAGTCTACCTCCTCCTCCTCCTCCTCCTCTTTCTTTCCCTCCCTCTCTTCCCTCCTTCCTCATTTTCTCTCTCTTGACACATTACAGACTGCCTTTGGAGAACAGCAGAGGGCCAGAGACCCCCTGCCAGCCATAATAATGTGGTAAAACAAGCCGACAGGTAGAGTGTGTGTACGTGTGTGGATGTGTGTGTGCTGCGCGTATACTTTCGGTTAAGTTTGTGAGTTCACAGGCACGCATGTGCGCGCTGGCGTGTGTGTCCGTTCTCGTCTTGATGCGCTTGCCATGCATATGTCTTCCTCTGTGTGGCTTTCTCCGTGTCCTGGAGAACCTATCAAAGTCCTCCCCATTAAGAAGCCTTCTGTGGCACATTATTAGCCCCCGTTACAAGGGCAATCTATCTAAGCTCCAGCTAAAGGGGAAGGAGAGAGGAGGAGGGCCGGGCATCGGAGTGGTGGGGGAGATTCCTGTCAGCTCAGAGAACATTAGCTGTCCCAGAGTGCTTGTAGCCGCAGCAGGTGTGCTGACCCACCAAGACCCATCAACCCCCTGCTTCTTCCTGCTCTCTCTCTCTAACACACACACACGCACGCACGCACACACGCACATGCACAAAGATTCACATACCTGCTGGAGAAGCACAAACACATTTCAGTCTGCACATGGTGGGTCCAATTCAAATGTACAACAATTAAGCTGAAAATCATCTTAAATTCCAATAAAATACTTAATATAGCCTTTTTTGGCTGTATCAGTTTTTTACTAATAAATGCTTGACATATCTTCTGTATACTTTTTTTGTACAATTCTTTTTTTATCAATTACATTTCTCAGTAAAATCAACTTAGTTCCATGTAAAATCCTCAAATATATTTTTTCTTTTTTTTCCCGGTTTTAAAATCGTACATCAAAATTTCTTGTCCAACTTATTTTTTTTTCTTGATAAACACAAAATAAATGGTTATACAAAGAAAGTGGAGGTTTGGCAAAGTCGAAATGAGACCATGTGGTATCCAAAAAACTGAAACGTCATTTCTGATAATACGAAAAATGTACTTTGTCCATGATGCTGTGCATACCTCTAGTTTTTTTCCCCCTGTAACATGTAGTATCTAATCTAACTTGACTGAACAGTAAGTCCCTCGAGCTATCTTTAATATTCATCGCTTTCTAAACTTTGATGCCGAATCCTGAAAATTTTCCCCGTCGGTAATGAACAACCGGAGCTCT
>JAUESE010000010.1:11117521-11130592 GCA_032274725.1 Malacoctenus triangulatus
GGCAACATGATCGCTTTTGGAGGTTGCTGACGAAAAGATATTGATAGAAAGACAGAAAGAGAAGTGATTTAAAACACGAATGCACGCTTGCACGCACACACACACACACACACACACACACACACACACACACACACACACACACACACACGCACACACGCACACACAAACACACCCACAACTGCATGTTTCATTGTACAGGACTGTATGATGATTGATAATGTGATCTAGTGATCCCTCCTGAGCAGTAGCACAGGGCTCACCAGCAGCAATGGCTCCATGCTTACTCGACCATAAAGCTCCTCTCTCTGGGGTCTTCCTATACGTGTGTATGTGTGCTGCAGTATGTGTGTATTTTTACAAGAGGTAGTTTTGGGGGGCATTTTATTGAAATGTGAGTGCACCTACAGTTCAAATATATGCAAAAATTGTAGTTTTTGTAACACCATTAAGTCTCAAACTTACACAGTGAGCATCTTTTTCAACCTCTTTCCTGTCACTGCCATTATTCCCCTGAACCTTTGCCCTCGAAAGTGTGTGTGTGTGCATATGTGAGTGTAAATGTGAGTAGGAGACAGAAAGAGCTCTAATTCCAGGCACCTCCTTGTCATTGTTCTGCTTTTAATAACACTTCCCTCCTTCTCCTCCTGCACCTCTCCCTCCCTCCGCTTCACACTTTCTCCTCTCGCCTTCACGCTGCTTGTTTCCTGTGACAGGGGAAGTGGCAGCTCCCAGCGACCCCTGAACCCTGGCCGGTCACTTAGGCAGATACGTGGACGTTTAGGGGCTTTGTCGGGAGGACAACAAGGACTCTGAGAAAAGCGAGACCAGTGGTAATCAGGTGAAGGAGGAAAACAGAGGAGGGAGTTGTTATTGTTTGTTTTTGTGACTTCAGATGATCGAGGAAGATGCCGGGTGGGGATAATTTGTTCTGGATTCATACGGTGAGGATGAAAAGTAAAAAACGCTGTTCAAATAAGCATCAATTGTGGTGAATAGGATGAACTGCTTGATGGAGTTGCATGAAACAGCCTTTTCATTCCAAAAAAGCAGGTATAATAATTTAACTTGGTCACCTCAAATAGGTCTTTTGTAATAAGGGTGTTTGAAAAGAAACAGCAAAGCACTACAGAAAATCACATGTGCACAATAAGTATTACAATTTTACCTGAAGAGGACATCTTAAAAAAACAATTAAGCCAGCGAAATATTACCTGATAAAGTATTTACGAATATTTTTTTGGAAATTAAACAAATTGTCAATTAAAATTCTAATGAGCTTTAATTAACAAAGCTGCTTTAACACTGTATTTGTCAATAATTACTTCTCCACCGTGAGATGCTCTCTGCTGAGATATCTGCCTGCCACTCACTGATTGACTCAGTAATGCGACTCAAAAAGGAGAGCGCTGCACCAGCGGACCCTCCTCGTTTGCCGGATGCGCTCAAACACCACCCACAGAATGCAAAACAATGGTTCACAATACACAACTGCATATCACCCGGAAAAAAAAAACCCCAAAACAAACCCTCCTTCTTTTGCCTCTCCTCTCTCGCACCGCCGTGGTGTTGTTCTCCACGGGACCACGTCGTCTCAGAGGCTGAGTTAATGAATTCCGGACAATTAGTGGAATTGAAATTTATTGACAGAACAGCAACGAGCCAGTCTGCCTTCCTGCCCGGCTGCGTGGCTCTCATTGTCCAGAGTGTTCGGAGCATATGCTATTGAGCCGCGCTGCTTGCTTGACAGCAAAGGGCTGGTTCAATTACATCAATTGCTTGATGACTGAGGAGAGAGCAGCGGGGCCATGCATGCTAGTTTGTGATAAGAGGGGGGACTCTGCAGCGCCGTGGCCCTCATTATGCAAGCCTGACAGTAACCTAGAAAACCTAGGAAATTGTACACAATACAAAGCATATGTTTCTTGTTTCTGTAGGGGAAGAAAATTGATTCCAAGAAAGTAATGATGTCGACAATGCGAGGCTGACCAAAGCTGTGACACAAACTGATGTGCTGTTTTTGGGGTGGGTGGTGTGTTCATGCCAATGGATATTTCCTTTTTAAGTCAGCCACACATTCACATTCTGTTCTGGGTGGACCAAAAGGAAACAAAAACTGGAAGCATATGCAGTAAGTCACCCACATAATAAGTACTGTGAGGTTTTATTGTTTTCAGGCATGGATGACTTTAGATAAACTTGTTGACATAATGTCAGATGCTACCGCTAAGTTTGCGGTGGCCCTCCTTGCTGCTGTTTTTAGCTTCTGGTTGATAATCATAACAATTAAAGAATTATCTATGCACTTAAACATACGTTCAGAATAAGACGAATGCATATTATTAACTGAGTAACTTTACCGCAGTACAAAAATTTAATCCAGATTTACTTCTCCACTTTAATATACATTTTTTTGAAGTTCATATGTTTTTAGTTGTTTTTTTTGTTTTTTTGCACTGGTACATGTTGTGTATATATATCATGAATTAATTTTGTCCATGAACAACCCGTCTTTGTCTTCTCGCCTTTGTTCCCAGACAAAGACACAACGCTGTGACATTCAGTATTATTTATGGCAGGCTTTGAATTGACTCCTCAGCCCCGGCGAACTGCAGTTAGCTAGTTAGCTACGAGCATTCTGTTTGTGTCAACAGCCCCCTTTGTGTGTCTGGAGTGATTTATTATGTAAAAGAGGGCTGGTTTGCGGGGGGAATGCGAGGAGGGTGACACTGACCTTCCTTTAATTAACACTGATGGAGACCAAGGTGAGAGGCAAGATGATGAAGATGGATCTTTCCACATAAATCATCCTTCCTCCAGGCTGGTGTGTGTGTGTGTGTATATGTGTGTGTGTGTGCACATGTGTGTGGGTAAGCGTGTGTTAACGTCATTTCTAACAGAAATAACCTTGTGGTTCACAGGTTAAATGAACGTTTGCGTAGGAGCAGAACCTCCATTATTTACCCCCAATGGGCTTCCCTTAGTGGGTATTTACTCAAAGCTTTAATTGATTAATCCTCCTCTCTCTCTATTCAATACATTTTTTTGTGATATTTCTAAAGTATGTTTTCTTTGGTCCTGCGGGGATGGAAAAGGAAGAATAAAGAAATAGGCATTTTAAGTGATGACCGAGCTGGTGTATGGGCTTGTATAAAACTAATACAGTAATACGTCTTATACAGCAGGAACAAGGAATGCTTCTCCACCACCTGGGGCCCAAAGACTACTGGAACAATCACAGTTTTATTTAGGATTCAAATTGCTCTCAAAGCAGGATCCATAAAAGAAGCAATTCACAAGGGGAAAAAATCTAAATATTATTTCAGAACTTGTTACAGCTCTGTCTTGATTCAGTCACAATAAAGTGTAATAACCTTTCACTCATGACAACTTTGCATTTTCTTTTTGTTTAAGGGTAAAAAAGTAAGATTGCATTCTGAAAGATCCGCATTTACTGAACTTTTATGGGGGTTTTCTTCCAAGCGAAAGAGCAACTAGCTTACACCTTTGTGTTTCTGATGGTTTTGACACCAACTGCTGTTTGGTTCTGGGTGTTACTGTGATAATATATAATCGGCTCTGAATTCAAATAGAGTTATTGTCAAGGAATGAATTTGAGACAGAAATTAGCTAAACTGAAATTCAAACCCCGGCAGAGTCATTCCGTGTGGAGTTTGCATGTTCTCCCTGCACAAGTGTGACTTTCCTCCTACAGTCCAAAAGAAATGGGGTGAATGTGCGTGTGGCTGTTTTTCTCTGTGTGTCTGGCCTGCCACAGACTGGCGACCTGTACCTTACCTTCGCCAAATGTCAGCTGGGATCTGTTCGAACACCTCCGTGAAAGTTTTCTTCTTCCTGGACCATAAAAGGTTATATGACTAGACAGTTTGGGCCCATAGACCGCATGTTTGACACATCCAGAAATTGGACCTGAGCTAATAACTGTGCAAGCTGACATCACTGAGAATAAAGCATCTGCTTCACCCTCTTTGCAGCCATGATCCTGACCCACCTTTGTTGTCAGTCACCTCCTGACTGTCTGATTTAGATAAGCAAATGGAGATTATTCAAGGGATCCATCTTCACTTGCCTGCATGGATCATGCGCCACTTCAAAGGCTAACGTAGGCTTTGTGTGGCCCCTGCCATCTAGTTGCTGGGTTAAATGGTTTGTTCTTTTCCCAGGCAGGTTAGTAACACTGCCACACCCACAGTCTCTCCTCACTCCCCAATTCTGAGTCATGTTAACGTTCACCTTGGACATCTTGTGAAAAATGATCCTCACACTGCAATAGTTTCTTTGCGAAGAAAGGAAATCAAGAAAAGTCGAGGACACAGAAACTGTACATGTGCACTGTTCACTGCAACATTACCTTCTTTGGGGTCCTACTGTGCAGCCGGCGTCTTGTATTTGCACACTTACAAATTCCATTTCATGTTAGAAGATATTAAATTATGTGAGAGCTTTATTATGACAAGTTGTCAACATACAGAAATGTGAGAACTTGAGCTGCAGTTGGTCAACATGTTGGTTTATTTTTATTTATTTTCCATTTCCATAAATTTCCTGAGGGCAATTAGGCACCATGCGGCACGCCGCTTGTTGAGGTTGTCACATCGTCAGTGTAATTGTCAGAAATGAAATAATTGAAACGTTTCCATCTTCATCATTCCCATCAACATATTTCCCGACTTTTATGACACGCATCGAGCGCGGTGTATTATTCTGATTGAGACTTTGTGTAAGCAAATGAGCACAACATATGCTCCGATGTGCATATGCTAATCAGTTTGTTTATCAGTCAGGCAGTTGGTCGGCATGCGCCACTCCGTGTGTCATTTTCTGTCTCTTGACATTTCCGTGGCGTAAAATGTTTTATGCATATTTAGCGTTGTTTTTTTTTTTTTCTTCTTTTTTTCCCCGCTCTTCTTGGTCTTCTTCTTGGTCGTCTTATACTGCCACTACCCCATATTTCATAAATAATGTATTTATTTATCATGAAAATCTGTTTTGGAATTAGAAACTACCCCCACTTCAAAGACAGGAAACCTTTGAAATGTTTGATTCTCGCAGAGTATCCGTTGGATTTATTCAATTTATGCAAAGCACCTCCAGGGTAATAAAGGTGGCATTTGAATACATTTGACTGGACTAAATCACATAATGAGGACAGTTTCTGCCCTATATCATAACAGAGAAGAGACCCTAATCCCTCAGTAATAATGGATCATTTGGCCAAAGAAAAAGTGTTTTGCCTGCTGAACCGACAACAACGGACAACAGTGATTAACTTAAGTCTACAAGGGTAATAATTTCCTGCCTAAAATCACAGGGAAGTAAAAAGAAAAAATGACAATCTTTGAGCATTTTGTTTTGGCAGCTTTTGCTTGGAAGTGTGATGTCTTGGGGGCAGAAAATAACTCGTTTTTGCATTTTTCCCTGAAGAAAATGCACAATCCTGCACTACATACAAACACATAACTTACTGAAGTTTTGGGAGTGCATGTTTACATGTGGGTGACATCAATTAAGGCCTTTACTATGGCCATATTGGGCGACCATGGTTGAGCTGGTAGAACGGTTTGGCCTTCAGTCTGAAGGCTGGTAGTGCAACCCCCCCCATCACTCCAATGAGTGTAAAGCGCTCAAAATACGTTTTTTTTTTCAGATTTCCATAACAGATCATCAAGACTGTCAATAAATTCCTTTTGGACATACCAGTGTTGTAGCTTTTGCTACCATTTGTTTTTTCCTAACCGCAACAACAGGACTCTCCTAGTCTGTACATATGTGCAGGGCTTCACATGGTTTGCACTTCAAATGCAGTTAACACGCTTGCACCAGGAAAGCAGAATACGTGCATGTCTTGAGAAGATGCACTGTACGCATAAACTGCTGTTCTGCACACCTTTATAATACATCATTAAAAGTACAAGGACACACAGATGGCATCAAGCTCCTCGTGAATTTTTTTTTTCGTTGTTGTTTTGTTTATAACTTGTTTTCGTTGTTGTTCTGCCAAAAAACTGACAAGTGCAGAAGTCCCTCTTCCTCCTGCAGTAAAGTCACTTTTTTTTTTATTGTGCATAAGCAGAACAGATCTACATAGCAGATAAACTTGTAGCTCAAAGTTGTTGTACAAATGTTTACAGCTGCATATCTGCAATCTAAGTTACATTCACAATGGGGTGTGCACAGAGAACATGGAAAGCCTGAATTGGCTGGACTTGTACTGAAAGCTTAATGAGTACATGATCCAAGTTTTTACCTGTGTTTATTAGCCATTTGTTTGTTTATTTATTTCCTTTTTTGTGAAAAACAAATACCAGAATGTTTAATATCTTTAATATTGAAGTGTTTTGTACACCGAGTTCCTTTATTTCTCTTCCTGTAAAACAATGACAAGTGTCTCATCCTGCAGTCAAGCTCGTGTCCAAACTCTGCAGCCAAACGCAGATGCAGTGTCACTGGCCTCTCCTCTGCCAGCACATGTGAAGCACACACCACATGATTAGTTAGTGAACATATCAATCAAAAGGTCGAACACATCCTTTTGAAATGTGTTCTGATGAGGACTATGTCCCAGAAATATCAAGCAAACAGCTGTCACATTGACTTAATTTCATTGCTCCTTCAATTTAGGTACACAAATAATTTAGTGATATTTATTATGACAGCTTCCTTTTTTGAAAACATAGTTTGTGGGCAAATTTTAAAATGCATTTGTGTTACAAGCATACACAAACCTGCTCGCTACCTTTCAGAGAGGTGCAGTATGCAACACAGAGGGATGTTTGGACTGTATTCTACAAATGGGCCTCAATAAAAGAGAAGTGCAACCGAGGTATCTCTACACTCATACAAATTTTTTTGTCCACCACCTCTGTCGTTCCCTGTCTCGCCTTTCGAGGAGGGTGATGTTCCCACCGGACAGCTAATTATCCGGCCAACCTTCCACCCTGGATAGTTTACATAAGGGCATCGAGTTTACATGGCACGCTGTCATCTTTACGTATAATTAAGTAAATAGATGCGATGTGCAACATCAGTGACAGGTACTTGTCAACATTGAGCATCTTAAATCAGGATTATCCAAATCTTAGTCTGGCTGGGACAAAGCGGTGTAACGTCGATTACCTGACACATCCTGGACTTTCTGCCCGGGTTCACAGGATTAAGGCCACCTTCCAGAGTCCCCCCCTCCTGTCCACTCCCCGTGGAAGAGTGATGTTTCCTCTGTGGACAACTAATTATCCGGGTCTGACCCTCAGCTGTCTTCATGCAGGATCCTATTAGGCAGCCAGCAGGTTGAAATCACCAGCACCGACCCCCTCCAATCCCCTTCCGTCGTATATATTTATTTCTCCTCACTTCCTGCTTTTGAATATTAAGAATAGATTTTTACATGTATATGTGTGCGCTGGGGGTAGGATTGAGGTGGCGGAGGAGGGCTTGGGGGTGGGGAGGCGCTGGGGGATACTCCACTGATGGGTGAATGGCGGGCCTGGAAATGACGAGCGGGCTGACTGAATGCTTGTCCATCACTCCCCATTCTCTTGGTTACAGGTGGTCTCTCATTTTCCCGACCGGCACATATCTGCCTGCCTTTATATGACAGCCTGGGCTCGCCAATTTGCATGTTCGACAGACAACAAACGGGCCTGTGCATGTCAAAATAGGTGGCGGTGCGTGACAGTTTCTACACAATGCTGTCTCCTTTTGGCTTGACCCTCGACCTCGCGCCATGTCTCCTTTCATAATCAGGGAAAGGGGAAGACGGGGCGAAGAAATCATCCAGGCTTCCTTCCTGCCTCCTTCTGCTGCTGCCTCTTTGGAATAAATCTAATACCAATGCCATTAGCTATGCTTTTCCCCTTGTGCTTTCTCTTATTCTTGGTCTGTTTTGTTCCATCTTTCTGACTGTCTGTCTGTCCCCCCCCCCACCCCCCACCCTCACCCCCCCTCTTGTCGCTCTCCCGCTACCCATTTGTGTTTTGGCATAAAAGCACTCAAACTTAAAGAGTGGCTCATCTCAGTTTGTCTGTTGTTTCAAGATAACATTTCAGGTTTTTTTTTCTCCTACCCCAAACAGAGATAATGAGATCTGTCTCCTCTTGTTGTGACCAAATCAGTGCCAAAAAGTGTGATTATTATTTTTGGGTGCTTGTTTGTTTATTTTCATATTTTGAACTGACCGACTTGAAAAAGCCGCAGGGGAAAAAAATAAAAAGTGTTTATCGAGCAATTAAAACTCACCACTTTAAAGTAGACCTCTAGGAACATATCAGTGGTTTCATCTTATCCAAAATCATCAAATGTTCAACAAAGTTGCTCCACAGTCAGGCAGTCTCAGGTTTTCTCATTATTCGTCTAGTGTCTCATCTTTCTGAAAGCAATATCTGCTGTTGAATACATGATAATGAGCTTCATATCTGGCTTTTCATCACTCTGATTAACACTGTGATAGCACAGGGAGACTAATTGCCTTTTGACACCTGTGACATTTCCCTTTTTCACCTTTATTTTAATGAGTATTTGATATCTCAACATAAAAATTGAGAAACTGCGAGCCTGAGCGCTTAGAAAACTTCCACCACTCTGACTTCGGGAATTTACACATGAACTTTCCTCCCCTTGTTCCCGTGGATAAGAGGCTGATTTAAAATGGATCACCTTGTAGAACCGCATATCCAGGAGTGAGGTTTTAGACTTAAAACATAATCACACTGCTGGGTTTTATTAAGTCTTATACTTTACATATTTAAGGAGACCGTTACATCATTAGCCGGTGTTGAACGGGGCGGTGTTAAAAGTCAGAGTGGTATCAGGGAGAGGTTAACAGAGAAGAGGGCAATGGGTATTGGAGCGAGCGTTCTGTCATCAGCATAGAGTGAAATAATCCTGAATTATATGCTCATCAGCAGAACTGAAGTGCTATATCTCAGGCTGGGAACTTGTGTTAAAGTATTTTCGTTGATCAGAGCATGCTGGTTCTCTGTGTAGGCCTTTGTTAAGTTACTTGCAGCTCTTTTATTGCAGTACATGGCTTTGGTGCCCCATGTGGTCGGGGGTATCTGTAATGTATTTCAATCTTGGCGTGTACCGGTAATCACTGTCCTTATGTACAGTATCTCATCGTTGTTAGAAAGAGCTTTCCATGAAAGATCAAACAAATGACCATCCTGAAAATGAATTTCTTTCATTAGGGGTTTTTGCGACTTAAGACGCATAAACCCAATCCCAGCTCGAATTGGCCAGAGGAAGGACACATCCTGATCAAGTCACCATTTCATCAGATGGACAGATATCCTCACACATGCAATTTCACATCTACTTTATGAACAAGTCAGTGTCACCAGTGACCTAATCTTCTGTAGTTTTTGGACTGTGAACACACGGACACAAATGCAGCCCATGTGTACAGAAAGGCCCATTTGGGTTGGAAGCCAGGCCTCCCTCAACAACCACTGAACCTCCACGCAAGATTATGGCTTCTTGTTTGAGAGAAATCTGTCATTACTAGAAGGCTTTTTTGAATTTGAGGTCTAGACAAGAAAAGAAAACAGTGTTAATGTGGGGGCACACCACCATGAAATAGACAGTAATCTCTGCCTAATCTCTTGTTCAGCTTTGAGGTAGCTTGCACTCATGCATGTAATGCTAATTATTACTCTTGTCATCACAAGTGTCAACCTATTTAATATTAGCAGTGTAAACATTTCATAGAAGAAGATGTTCCTCTTCCTGATCCCCATGGGAACTATCAGCGCTTCGATGAAGACATTCACTGTTCCTTCGCTTTTTGTTTAAGAAGCGATGTCTGACTCTGGGGATTACTTTTAATGTTACGTTAATCCCTCCCGCGGAGTCCCGCGTGTTCTGCCATCGCCGGGATCACTCTTTGATATCAAATGGCAAAGAGAGAAACTCTTTAAAAAAAAAACCAACCACTTCAGATCCTTCTTGTGAGATGTGTTGTCAAAACACAGGTGGAATGCGAATGCTGCAAACCGCAGTGCGTTTCAACCAGCCTCTGTCTCCGCCTTTTACAGTCCCAGGGAGCAAATTCACAAAGCAGTGATCCTCACAAAGACACACGGGGGGTACATAGACAGGTACAAAGGCATGCAAAGAAAGGAGACACACACTCTCACACACGCCGTACGAAAGGTGCTCTTAGAGCAGAAGATTTGGGGATTTTTGGGCCTTCAAATTTCACCGAACAAAAAAAGCAAGACTCAATTTTGATTTGTAAAAACAGAATGTGTAGGGAAAAAATAAGGGCTCTTTCTCAAAGTGCAAAGTACAGTGACACAATGATGACTAGAGTGTAAAACGGCAAGTCACAAAAAGTGCCAGTGCTTTCAAGAAAATTCAATGTTTTCACAAAGTGAAAGCAGGCGTCCTGTACAGGCACTGAAATGTCACTTTTGTTCACTTATGAAATTAGATTTGTCCATCAAACCAAAGGACACAATAATCCAACAAAATTGAGAAATATGAAAGATAGAAGTTATTGTAATTCTGTGTCATTCTTTATTTGGGCATTCGGTAGATATATTGTATTCAGAGTGAAAACAATAATTTGTAAGGCATGATATAGGAAAACTTGTACGAGACAAGTCGAAAAACAGAAAACCTTCTGTTGTTCGAGCATATTAATCACTGCGCTGAAACAAAGGGAGAAAAAAGGAAGAAACAGACACAATGCACAATGAGAGAGAAGATAATGTTATTCAGCTGTCTGTTTGAATCTCCATCTGCAAGCTCCCGTCCTTACATCACAGACGCTCTTATTAGCAATGACAGCTAAACATCACTGAGTGGATGTATGTGTCTGTGGCTTCACTGTATTTGCCTGCCTGTATGACCGTCATTCAAATGTAACTTTACACTATTTGTTCTTTCCCTTCTATTTTGAAGCCCCCCCCCCCACACGTCCTCCTCTTGCAGTTTTCAGGAGCCCCGTTATTTATTTCCCTCATTAGCGATTGTTTCTTTCCATTAGAGAGCGCCTCTTCGTGCCAGCCTTCTCCTGAGGGAGACCAGAGAGACCTGTGCTCTTCTTGGCAAGAGCGGCTCCCTTTCAAACCCTCCTAAACGGAGTTGAAACAACCCCCTCTACGAAGCCCGCTCCCACTGCCATCCCCACCCACTTTCGCTTCCAAAGGAAGGTGGCGGCGGTGTGTGTGTATTCCGTGCATGCGTGCCCCGAAAAGAACAGTAGTTTAAAAACGAAGTCAAGATTTGATCATAAGCGTCTGCCATTACCTGTGTACAGACATTCTTGCGAGTCAGGTGCCACCCCTTCATACCACCCACCCCTCCTTCCCAGCTCCAAAAGCACACACTCGCATTAAAAACCCCCACGGGTACACACAGGAATTTCCAGAGCCCAAAGACAACACAGAGGGCCCTCCGACATATTTGCCATCATCCTCTTATTAACTCTCCCCGTTTGAACAGAGGCACATCAAAAGTAAGCAAAACACATAATTACTGGCATTAATATAACGAGCTCTTGGAGATAAGCCACTCTCCTAAGCCCACCCCCCTCCCACCCCCCACCCCCTCGTCCACCTTCCATACTTGGAGGGCATGAAGGAGGGGAACAGAGGGAAAGGTAGAGCGCCCCATTCAATTAAGTGAGCTGTTCAACCAACATGAACAAACATATTTAGCAGATAATTAGTAGATAATTTTGCAGGTATGTCTGGCACAAGGCACAAAAGGCGGTGTTAAAGAAAATAGCAGGGAGGGTGTCAAAGGATTGAGGCTTGTGGGATGCGCAAAATGCCCGGTGGCGCTGATGGACTCTTTAACAATCATTACTAATGTAGGCGGAATACACACATACACACACACATGCACACATTCACACGCGTTCACACAAATCTAACTCTCTTCCCACCTTTTAAACAAGCCCTTGTCTTCACTTCGCTGCTCTCGACCCTCCTCCTTCTCCTCTCCGTCTCTCTCTTTCTCTCCCCCTCTCGCTCGTTCTTCTTGTTCTCCGAGGAGCCCCAGTTTTCTGTATGATGAGCTCCTAGGGGGCTTCAGTGTTTGGCAGGAGGCTTTGTCTCTCATACGAGATGAAATAAAAGAAAAAGAAAGAAAGATGGAGGGGAAAAGACGGAAGACGAGGAAGGAGGGTGAAAACTTGAGACCCCTAGGGGCACTTCTCCCCACATTGTGAGGATTTGCCTAACAGCTTCACAAGAGGGTTTACATCTTTCTCTGAACACGAGGGGTATAATCACAGATCAAAACAAATTACCTATCTGTAGTCAGCAGAGGTGTCTGCCTGTCAAAAGCCCAGAGTTACATAAGATTTAAGTCAGTGCTAACTGAGCCTCTGATTCGGGGCACGGGGTGAATTCCTACTTTGAAACATCGACGTTGCGAAAGCCTGGCGGAAAGACACCAGTGGTGCATACCACACAAACTGACTGCGAAGAACAAAGATTTGCTTTGATAATTACTCACACTCCTTGGGAGTGACATTGCCGTGACTTTTGATGAACGCGGTGCCATGGAAGGCGCGATCGTTCCCGAGTCTGTGAATGACGGCCACGTCAGGACAGCTCGCGAGCGCAGGTGCCGGTTTGTTGGCAGCTGCCTCGTCTTCCTCGGTGCCCACGTGATTACAACCAAAGACCGTCATGCCGGGGGGAGAGTTGGATTTCCAAACTTGTCTGAGACCGAACGGATATAACGGAGTGTTCAAAGAATTCTTCCAGTCCATCGCCAGCACTATTTACTCAATGTGTTGTGTGAGACAACGTTATCGGCATCTTGCTGATGCGACCACAACTGCGTGTAAGTTCTGCTGGGAAAAATAAAGAGGACGGGGGGGAAAATATTGCTGAAAAAAGCTGAGTACCCACAAAATCTACAGCATTTTCACAAATATATATATATATATATATATATATATATATATACACTACCGGTCAAAAGTTTTAGAACACCACACTTTTTCCAGTTTTTTACTGAAAATTATTCACTTTAATGTCTCATTGCACTCTGAAATGAAAGCATAGAACAAATAAGCAATTTGAGTTGAAAAAG
>JAUESE010000010.1:11139371-11161280 GCA_032274725.1 Malacoctenus triangulatus
CACACACACACACACACACACACACACACACACACACACACACACACACACACACACACACACACACAAATGCACTCATGCAGCCATGCATACACACACTGTCACTGTCCCTCCTCCATTAAACACATACACACCTCTCACATCTCTTTTGCTCACACCAACACACACACACACACACACACACACACACACACACACACACACTTTCTGAGCATTTCAACAGCACTGCTTTGCTCGTCTCTCCTCCACTCTCTTCTCCTGTCAAAACTCTGTTTTGGGGTCAGAAAATCGGCGGTCAAAGGGATGATGGGAAAACAAGCCAACTGTTGACAAAGAGGAAGTAAAGAATAAAGACAGGATGAGGGTGTCAAATTATATAAATTAAAATTTGCAATAATACATAAAAACCCATATTGTAGTCTATGTATTTTTTATTGCTTATGTTGAAATAATTATTGATTTGATAAATGAAAAATAAATGATTGTATGAAATTGTAAATGTCAAAAATCCTTTGCTCTTTGTGTAAAAACGTTTGTTCCATTCCAATACAACCTAAAGACACTGATTAACTATTTTTTTCACGAGTTCACACAATTTGCATGACGCGAACTAGTCAATCAGTACAGCACATAAAAACTACAAATGTACCACCACCAAATTTCTGCAGTGAAAGAGTATCGGTGCTGCAGGCAAAGAGTAATGATTGTTCTCATGCAAAACTGCTTTTACTTCCTGAACACATGAACACACACGTACACACAGGTACCGCCATGCTTCCTCTCTCCATACGTTGACTTGTCAGCCTGAGATGGCTTCATCTGCCATCCATTACTTTTATGTCCCGCCTTTCTCTTAAATGGCCTCTGCATATTCACCGCGGGACCTACTCGTGCATCCTGGGGGAGAGGACACACACGTGCAAACGCACACTCACACACACGCACCGTCAGAGGTTGGCCAAGTTAGATTTACAACCAGGGACCATCACCTGTGACTTAGCTCCTCTGAAATTAGTCACAAATAGCATATTAGGGCAGCTAATCAGGCACGCCTGAGCACTTGGCTTTCTTTATGTGGTCATAAAGGAGAGAGTATATGGGCGCCCTCAGGCCTTGGGGTGAATGATCGTCCTGACCTCCAGTGAACCAACAGCCACACACAGCTGGGGAGTGGGGGGGGTGAGACGCTCAGGCAGGGGTACTCCCACAAAAAGGAGGAAAAATGGAATCATCTTTGATACGCTGGAGGAAGAAGGCTGCGCTGCATCGGGAAGTGATTTCTTTTGGCTTTTACTGCTGCTCTGTTTAACTCCAAGAAAACCACATGACTGAAGCACAGAGAAGAGGGAGAGGACAGCAATTACTGAAGGACACATGCTGTATTCTTTGCAACTCCTTGTAGTGGAAAAATTGAGACTCTTTTCCAAGCCTACTGTGATATATCAAGAAATATATGTGAGGGTTTTCCCCCCCAAGAGCAACAAATCTTTGTTTTACGTAATTCAGGGGGGGGGAATCAAAGATAGCAGATTCCTCTGGGATGTCACAAACTTAGAAACACATAATACAAAACATGCATTCGGTATAGAGGATCTTTTTAAACACACACTTTCTTTCTTACTATTGCCTGAATTGTGTACTTTGACATGTTTAACTGTTCTGACACTTTAAATTGCATTGCACTGTGTAAAGTGAAAGGGTCATTGCAATTCAAATTTGCATTTAATCTTGAAAATCTAAATTGCTACCTAAGTCTGTCTTAGATTTTGAGGTTTAGGTATTCTCGGGCTGAATCAGGCTTTCCGACACAAGTATCTGCAGCTCTGCTTCAAACACGTGACTCCAATCTCCCCGTGACTTCTCAAGAGCAAGCGGACTTTGTCGGACACGGAAAACTGCGGCACTGCCGAGAGAACCTCAGCCCTTCATGAAATAGTAAAACTATCTCGTGCTCTCTGACTCGAAGTCTGTCGAATGAACAGGAGAGGGCACGAGGGTTGAGGAATGCATAAAGGAGGAAGAAATCAAGGAGAGGCGGCGTGGAAATGGAGAGAGGGAGAGGACCGAGGCACTGTTGAAGGGCCGACAGGGAGAAAATCACTCATGTATCTCACACGCCCCTCGTTCCCCTCTGCGGGAATAGTATGTTTTCATATCAGAGTGATTGTTAGACAGTCAGATCCAATATGGTGATTCAGTAAGTACTTAAACAGAGCTCAGATATTCTGCCCCTAATTGACTTGGTGTGGCCTTACTAAATCATAGTCTTTATTTAAAATAGCTCTGATAAAAAATGAGTCGCTCTCGTTCGCTCCCCGTGTCCTCACTCTCCTCCCCCCCGTTCGCTCCCCCATCTCCCTCTTCTTTGTGATTTACCATTGAGGAGATGAATTTGAAATTTCAATCATGGAGTTGTTAAATATTGATGGGCCTTCTAAGTCGTTAACGAGGTCTCGGCAAGGACGGGGGAATCAGGCCCTGTTTTTTTTCTCTCTCTCTCTCTCTCTTTTTGCCGGCCCCGGCGTCGGCGCTGCTCAGCCACCTAGTGGGATCCAGCCAGGTCAGGAGGTCACTGTACCCGACCATAATCTTCCGACTTCTATGAGATCTTTTAATGTCCCGTCAAGGCTCCTCTCACTGACATCGGCCCTTATCATACATTTCCATACGCAAGTCAAAAAACTTTCTAATTATGCATTATGTAGAGCAGCCTTTATTCACTGTTCAAGATGTGTCAATTATAATGAGAGCACTGGTGTGTGATTTGATATGATAATAGGAATCTTTAACTGGGTCTCGGCAGACCTCCCGTGTGTCAGGACTGATCACCGCTGAAAAGAATAAGCGCCTCCAGGCCACCGCGGAGCAAGGCAGCACTCGGATGGTTCAATATGCTACACCATAAAAAGCGAGATGAGTCCGCTTTTTATTAGTGCTGCCGCCGGAACAAACTCCTGCCACCCAATCAAACGTTATGTACTTTGAGATGTGATCATTACACCTTACAAACGATGTCCCACCAAATAAGATTTGTCTGTGTGGCGGGCTCACATTAATGGCTTGTTTTCTTGTTGAGTGTGACTTCAGACACCCGAACGCTGACGGGGAGATGGAGACGGGGGTTTGTACTCTGGCATTGTTTGAGTATCACTTACAGTTTTGGGTGGAACTATTCGTACTTCATTTTGAGGTCACGGTTCATGTTCAGTCTGTGAACCAATTGAAAAATGTGAAATGTCTTCCAGTTTATGAAGAATCATTTCACACATCAATTTCTATGTTGTTTTAGTTAAGTCTCACTGTAACATCATGAGATGTTATGAATGAAAAAAAGAAAAATGAAATACTGCTGCAGAATGATGGTTATAGATACTTACATTTTAGACCACCAAAACTTACAAAGAAAACACTTCTTCCAAATAAGTACATTTATTCAGCAACACACGGCCATGCTGAATGAGTGTGAATCTGGTGTGGATAGCTTTCATTAAACACAAGTGTACCAAACATCGAAGGCTGGTCAGCAATGAGCCACGGTACAGTGCTGAGTAATTTCAATAGCATTAGCTTGAGTCATGGCTTCTGCTGGGCTGCTTTAACCTGCAGACAAATGAAAGTAAAACTTTGGTTCAATACAATCACCTGGACATTTACAATCCTACTTGCAGTTAATGATTTTGGTTGTTCTTTGTTTTTCTACAAGAACATTTTCTGTAAAGCTAATATTAGCTATTTGTAACAAACGCACACTCAATGTACGTGGGTTTTGTTTTGGATGCGCGTCCTAGTTCTGCCTAATTGCTAATGATTTATTTGGCCCAACAGGGATTTCCAAACCCAATTCTGTCCACTTCGAGAGCTGACAACCGGCAGCGTCGTCGATGTCATTGATGATAATGCAATAAAAAGTATTTTGGGGGGTATTTCCACTTCTGCGTTTAGCCTCTTGGCAGTGGTTTGATCAAGACAGAATAAGCTTGTGACTTTTCAATTCCAGCCATAATTTGTTTCGATATTACATCTCCCGGATGGAGCAAGTGATGGAATTTTTCCCATCCAAGGCTGAGGCAGTGGGGAAGCTGACGATGTCCCATAATAGGTTATCACCAACCATATCTTTTGCAAAATAGAAACCCAACACATGTACATCTGTGGCCTAGTGTCAGCGCCTTAAATATACATCAGAAATGCATTAAATTTGCTGATTGCTATTCTTTTCCAACAGCGTGTCAAGCCCCAAATTTATTTTTGTTTCGTGGCTTCCCGATTACTTTGAATTGCCAGTGGTCTCTCCTGACATTGACGCCTTTGAAGGAAGTGACAACATTGAATTTATTTCTCGTGTGCATATGTGTGTGTGTGTGTGTGCGTGTGTGTGTGTGAGTGTGTGAGTGTGAGTGTATGCGACCGGATGATGTACCAGTGTTTTCCACTAGATTGTTTGAGGTCCGACGACAAAAACCAAGCCCCCTCTCATATTGTATGTAATTTACTGGAACCACATATATAGTAACTGCGGTGCTGCTGAAACACTGATCAGATCTCCGAAGCGCCATCGCTCCTCGCAGAAAATGTAGCTGACACAAAGTAAAAGCCACGATTTGATTGTGTTTCTCAGGGAATATCCTTGTTGAATCCAGCACAGCGCTGACCTGAAATCCTACCTCTCAATCACCTGCTGTATTGTGTGTCTCCTCTAAATTTCAGACATGTAGGATTCCCTCCCAAAGCAGAACAAGCTCCTTTCAAGTGCAGCCAATAAATCCCATAGTTTTCAACTTGGTTTTCACACAGCATGTAGTCAAAATATTGCAGTGTCTGTATCTGATCTGACTGATTTATAAGAGAGGGCAAGATTTAATGGAGTAGGAGAAAGAAGACAAGTAATTATAAAGAGAAAGCGAATATTGTGTACTGCAAACAACCGTTCCAGGGTATCGACTTCTTTTTCTTTTGCTTGCAAAGCTTCTGTTCGAGGAAGGGCCGTAAAGGTAATTTGATTTGAAACAACAAACAACCAGGTATTCTTTCCTGTTGTACAAAAGAGCTCTCGCTGAATGGCACGGCTTAATGAGAAGCCCATTTGGACGGAGGCATCGGGGCTATTGACCTCTCCGGAGGCTCTGAGGAGTGAGCACTTTCACATGTTACTGTCTATAAATTTCAGCCGTCGACACGGAGCCCTATTTCATCAGGGGCCAGCGTGACGTGCCCTTCGGATTGATGTTCCCCCTGCCCATTTGTCTGTTTTACACTCCTTAGTGTCTTTGTGGTTCGCTAGACCTGCACCTCTTCGCCGTGATTGGGTATTGACAACAAATCAAAGGGGATAATATATGGTGATGTTTGCCAGTCTCCCTACAAGACAAGATAGTCGTGCGGGCGGCCCGTCTGGTTTACATGTGTTCTCTGTGAATATCAGAGAGACTGCATATCGATTCCCCAGCGGACAAAGAGTCATTTTTCTTCGAGTGGCCAATACCTAGTTTAGTTAAAAGTGTGACAATGAAGAGGGCTGGGGGCAGCGAGTTTGGAATTAAGCCGTACTTGACATGCAATGAAAGACCCCCTGTCTGTGGAGAGGGGGCTCTTCATGACTTAAGTAATAGACTGGGAACGCAGTTATTGCTTAGCCCTCAGAATTCCTTTGCTTACGAGGTAATGTGTATATCAGAAAAGTTTGTTTTCTGCCCCTCAGGCCTACTCAATAAATGAACATAACAGCAGGTCCTTCTCCCTCTTTCTCTCTCTCTCTCTCTCTCTCTCTCTCTCTCTCTCTCTCTCTCTCTCTTTGTCACACACTCGCGGTCCCTCACACACACACACACTCGCGCTCACCGAGCATCTTTTGAAATGGGTTTTGTATTGATTTTTGTAACTACCCTGTTAGATGACGTTGTGCCTTAGCGTGTCATTTCTAGATGGCCCTGCCCCGAGCAGGTCATTGAGGTGCTAACTGTCATTTGGAGGGACAGAAAAGCAATCATAGCTTTTTCATTACTTACTGTTTTCCCTCCCTCCCCCTCCACGTTTTCACTCTCTTTTTACCCCCAGTAGTGGGATCGCCTGACATATTATGGCTTCTGTGATTTAACTGCACTCTTAAATTAAGTGCTGGAATATCAAGCTGTAGCTTTAGAAAAATAAACTCTGTGTCAAGGGATCAAATACCCTGGAGGTCAAAGTCATGAACTTGTAGTGGCGCACTCATCAATTTCAAACTTGTATGGGCTTGTTCGGTTTTAGATACACAAGAGGGGCCGGTGGGTTGATTGTGGTGCTGTGTACATTGTCTACACTTCATTTTTCAGGACTCAGGTCGAACACACACACACAGATTTAAAGGGAATCAACATAAATATAGACACTGATTATGTGACGATAAAGTCTGTTGTTTCCAGTTTATCTGGTCAGGGATTTTGGTCATGGTGATGGTCATGTTGCTTGCTTAGATTAAGTGTAGCATTGATTAAGGTTCAGGAAACCAACTGGGACATTGTGTAGAGGTTGATTTTAAGTTTAGTTTAGTGGTAAATATTGAAACCCAGCCATTGTAATTTTCTGTTTCAATTTTTGTATTAATTAATTTTAATATTTTGTATTGATTAACTAATTAATGAATTCTTTGATAATCTTCCATTAGCGGTTTCAATTTACATATGTGCAAAGCAAAGCAACTTTATAGATATGAAGAAAATTAAAACTCAAAAACGTAGTTGAATTTAAATAAATTAAAACTCCCTAATTAGTCCGAGAAAGTAGAAGTTATGAGAATAAGGATTGACAGAACAGGGAGAAAGAAAAAAGAAAATCCTATTTTAGGAAAAAAACAGTTTTAAGGGATATTGTTGAAAATAAAGTAGCAGCTTCTTTACATATTTTTTAACCTGTAAAATCATGACTTTTGATTAGAAAAGGTGATTTCTATTTGATTTTCCAGCGCAACTGTTTAACTGTATTGAAATCAATTGAAGTCTTTAAGTTTAAATACTGTATGTCAAGTTTTTTTTGTTTTTTTTTTAATTTGACCATTTTTAACAGCAAAAAGCTGTAAAATGCTGCACAGTGGTTTATCAGGTGACATCATCAGACTTGCCACATTTCTGATGCTTTGGTTGTCCAAATTCTTCCCATGAACTACTGTGTATAAACACCAGCTGCAGCAGTAAATCTGACCAATTGAGACAATAGTCACAAAATCAAAACCAACTACTACCAGTTACAATAAGCAGTGCTGCTGCTGTGGAGCGATGAAGGCTCCTGTTTAGTTTTAATCAATGAGCCCATTCGATGCCACAGCGTCTTTATATGGAGCTTAATCACCTGGGCCGATTTGAATGTAGCGGTTGAAGGAATGAGGGTGATGTCACTGCTCCTTTGAGTTACTGTAAGAGCTCGGGAAGCAGGCCAGGGGAAAATAGTTACAGATGACTCCAACCAGCTTCATTTATTTACCATAGCCAAAAGTTCATTCACATTCACTTCAGACAAGATTCATAATATTTATAAGATGCTCTTTTCTAATGATTTACTGTAAACCTATCCATTGCTGGTTATAAATTACAACGTATGTGACACATCTTGGTTAAAATACATCAATCTTATTTAGTTTTGAAACTGAGACTAGTCAAAAAGAACTGCAGAGTAACCTCTCACTGGCTTGATTTCAATGCTTCTTGCATGGGTCACCTTCAGCCCAGCGTTGCACTGATAATGGCTCAGAGTGACACTGTGTTAGGAATGTGGAACAAAGAAATTAAAGCGGTCTGTATCTCCCTCACGCCACCCACCCACCCTTGTCCAAATATTGTTCTTGTTAAGTGGCAGAGAAGAATTGTGCTGCCATATTCATAATACCACTAACGGTTAGGCATAAGGTCGGCCTTTGCATCATATGCTCCAATGTGACCCCATTACTCTCCATCATCCTGCCCATCCAGACATCCCGGGGACCTGGGCTGTGGCCCTGCAAGACCCCCCGTGAGCCTTCCAGAAACTGGCAAAGCCCGCTTCGCTGCCCACCCACCTCGCTTTAGGTCCATCAAATATGCACAAATACATTCTCCACATACACATGAGCAGGGAGGCACACACTCGCGTCGAACATTGACTGTCTTGGAGCAAACTTAAATTAAAGAGGGCATCAGTGCACATTTACTGCAATCACACTCATGCATATGCAGACGTGCACGCGCCCGCTCGCCACCCTGCTTGTCCATCGTGCCACTAGGAGATCGTGCGCCATTCCACTGAAGGTGTTATGGGCTGTTATCAGCAAGACCATTCCATGGATGGCTGCCCTAATTGAGAATAATGAGGGTCACATTGAACATATGGTCGCTGTTGTGTCCCCTTTCCCCCCTTCTTCTCTCCTTCTCGCTCTCTCTTTTCTCTCTCCCTCTCTCTCCCTCCAACTCCCTGAGACAAAAGGTTCACTCAAACTTTGCCATTGCTTCGCAAAGATCCGCGTGGCAAAGTAG
This sequence comes from Malacoctenus triangulatus, assembly GCA_032274725.1. Lineage (NCBI taxonomy): Eukaryota > Metazoa > Chordata > Actinopteri > Blenniiformes > Labrisomidae > Malacoctenus > Malacoctenus triangulatus. The sequence goes on from JAUESE010000010.1 coordinate 11,147,852, forward strand.
AAAAAGAAAGGACATTGTCAAAGTTGTTGTTCTCTTTTTTCCTCTGACAAATTTATGTCCATATAATCAGTGAGAAGGGCAGTTACCAGCCAGTCATTTGGAGGCAGAACGCTCAACTCCGCAGGGGAAAAGGATGGTGGTGGAAACACTGTCCTAAGCATTGTGCTGATAATATACTCCTTTGTTCCACATGTGAATCCGGACATTTGCTCTTCATTACCAAGGTCTCCTCTGTCGGTGAGAGTTCAAGAATAGAAGTGCCAGCATATTCCAACATCTTACACCACACAGACGGACACTCACTAGTTTGCTGATAATGATTAAACTTGCTTGTGAAAAAAGTAAAAAAAAAAAAAAAAAAAAAAAGACAAGAAAAAAGAATAGTGATCTGACCTTGTGTTGAAATGCCTCCACTGCATTTTTGCAGCGCCTCTGAGACAGAGCCGCAGGAAGGATGTGATTCAGTGTGGATTAAAATGAATGTCAGCTGGAGCCGGGGCCCAAGTTTACTATTCTCAAAGCAGTCATGTGATATGGTTGGATTTCAGAATAAATCTTAGTAGCCTGCCACTATCATGTCATGTTTTGCGTCATTCAATATGCTTGCACGGGGGATCTCTAATGGACAGAGTCATTGGTGGAAATTATACCAGAGAATGAAGGGGGGGGGGCTTTGAGAAACAGACAGTTCCCCCCCGCCCGAATGAATCTTCTGAGAAAAACTTACTGAATTGAAACTGTATGACAATTAAACACTGAAAGCATTCTTATTAATAGTAGGGATAAAAAGCACCAATGTATTTGTGAAGCTTTAAACAATATGAATCAAGTCTCAGACAGAAGGGAAAATAAATTCATGGATCCCCCAGAAATAGATCATGAAAAATTTTTAAAACGTTTTTCAAACTAGTAGCAGCTGTCAGGATGTACAACACTGCACAAAAACCAAATTAAACAAATTAAAAAAGTGAAAGTACCTCGAACAGATCCCAGTCCTTAGTACTCAGCACTTTATCAGCAAAGTCTCATGAAGTGGAAGTCCTGCAGCAGCTCCTGGTAATCGCTGCATTGTGACTCCAATGAATTAATCTGCAGAGACAGTTTTCTTGCCTTTCTTTCACTGGTTAAATTGTTTGCCCTCATTTTGCTCGCGGAAAAACTTTTTAAGCGTTTCATTAAACGCACCGACATCCTGAACTTTTTCAGTGGCGGAAAAAGTTGTAATGTCTCCAGTGGTCCCCTGGATCTGTCAGTATTACGCAAGAAATAAAGTTACCTCCTGTCAAAACAGAAAACTCGCACTGCCAGCATTGCTTAACACTATGAAATGATTAGATTAACATTTGCTAATGTTTAACAATGGCCCCCTTGTTTATGTGACACATCCGTGTTGCAATGTCATCTCCAGGAAGTCCCTTTGCATGAAATACTGTACGTCTCTGTTTACATAGGAAACATGCTGATTGGATTTAGATGAGCTAGTAAAAGACGCTTTATGAGCCCTCTGCCAAACTGTGAATTGATTTGCTAGCATCTCAGTTTCTTGTGTAATAACCTTAGGAGGCTGGATTTATGACGATCTGTGACCCAGTTGCATTGTCACTGCGCTGCGCAGCCCCTGGATGCAGGCACGGGTCTCTGGTTTCATGTAGAGACAGGTGTCTGATGATATGTGTAACATATGTGTGTACTATGTAGACATATGCCTTTATGTACTGCCCTGGTAGAATGTTAAAGTATATAGCCCCTTTACTGACATACACGATATGTGCAACATATGTGAGTATGACTGAGAAATATACTTTCATGCTTGCTGATGGAAGATATATCACTTACTGTACGGTCACACCTGATATGTAGAGCATATGTGTTCGATGTACAGAAAATCCCAACATGTCATGAGGTGTAAATTTTAGAATGTAAATTGTATACATTGAAATAACAGTGTTCAGGATCCCAACATTTATTAATTTATTTATTATTTTGCAGATATTGTTGACAACCCCCCCAGATGCATAGGAGTGTGTATTTTTGAAATGTTACAGTGCAATATTGGCAACCAATGTGTTTGAAAAGTTTCCCTTGACAAGCAGACGACATGTATATAAAAAGAGAGAGAGTGTCATGATTGGCTGTGGCCGTATTTCACCTTTTTAATATTCTGAACAGAAACTGATTTGGAATAGAAAGCTCTATCCTGCAGACAAACACAAACAAAGCCATAAAACCTCCCCGTCATAAGATAAATGCAGCCACTCAATACAAAAAATATTGCTACTGTACATTAGGGCCGTATTGAGAAAATTTTGTCTTCATTTGTTTGACCGTGAAAATATAAATGTCCATACAGGCCCCCCGACCACTGCCAGAGCCAGCCGCTGACATTTCTCCACTTTGAAAACACAATGAAATCTGAATATTGCCTCGAATGAGCGGATGCCCGTAGGGAAATAATCCGGGGTCTCTGAATGGCCCCTAATTGAATTGTCTTTTACTAAATAGAGTTTGCTCTAATGCATACTCTCATCGGAGGATATGACAGCCGGTGATGCTTCTCATATCTGCCTAAAAGAGCCCCCAGATCCAAGGACCTATTAACTGTATTACCCAAACCAATATCCCTGCCTAAACCCATTACCCTGAACCCACTGTGTATTTTTGTCACTACATCTTTGTTCAAAATCCGAACCAGCCCGTGATGGATGCTTAACAAGACTACACTTTTATCACATATTCTGCTGACCTTCAACAAATTGCTTCACAAGTTTGCTTCCAAGATTAATGTGGCAGAGCTGCTTTCTTTAACGCAGGATCCAGGGTGCATGGTGGGGGGGTGGGGGGGGGCTGTTTTAGTTTCTCCACGCTCGCAGGCTCTAACCTTCACATGAACCCACGCCATCCGTCAGGCGCTACTTCTGTGGGGCACGATGGTTATTTCGGTGGAGTGCTCACAGTCCTTCAAATGGAAAATTGTAAAGATAGTTTGGCCAATTAGCCAAAGCTGAATAATAAACAAATGTCCACCGACTGCCTGAAGAAAAATGGAGCTTTTCCATGTAAAAGTTGACAAGGAGCAGGTTAAATACCTGTGCTGTTGTTTCTGGATAAGGCATGACGCTTGTAAGAAAGTTCATAGAAATGATAAATCTTGACAGCATGCAGCCCCCTCCTCCCGGAGCACCTCTTTCCTCTCACTTGAGCCAGACTCTTTCCAAAGGTGTAAATCACTCTGACCTGCAAACCCCCTCAACAATATGTAGCAAAACACAGCATATTGCTGTTCGTTACCAAAGGACACGACACTGTAGCAACAGACAGGAAGTTGATCTTTGTCTCCTCGCTTTGAATCATGATGTCTGAGTGGTCCAAGTTACTGAAAGTACACTGCTGAGTTGGAAAAGAAAGTAAATAATCTTTTCCCTTTTTCAAACATTGATTTACAGCAGACATATGATGATGCATAACTTTGCTTTTGTCAGGTTTTTTCCTTGTGTATGAAAATGTACCGTTGAAAGAAGTTATAGTATGTGTGTATGTATGTAATGTATTTTGAACGGAAAAGGAAAAGGTTTTTTACTCAACCAAAATGCTGGAGTCCCTTAATTTGATGGAGTACACATGCTGGCCCTGAGGTGGTGCAAAAATCAGTTGAAACAGACAAAGAAGAAAAAGTAGATGGAGCAGAATCAAAATAATGCAAGGATAGCGAGGACGCACGAGAAATAGCATTCCTTTGTGTGGACTGATGATGAATTGAAACTTCTGCTTAATCCACATTGGCTTCATAACTACTGAAATCCTGCATTAGTGACATCTGGCTGGGATTTCATCATTTGACCCTGAAATGTTGCTTCAATGTCCGCATAGTGAAATGGGGGATGTCTTCGAATGGATTCATTCTGGGAACTCTTCTCACAAAGTGTTGCACAACTTTGATCCGATTTATCAAAAAACCAAAAACTCACCCTTTTCTTGTTGGTGTGGACGGGGCCTCAATCCACACACAACATGCACGTGGTCAGGATTAATGCTGCTAATGTGTCTGACTGTCACTTCGAACAGATATTTGTCTGCGGTGTTCTTTAAATACTGTAGACATTAGTCTTTCATCCAGTAGGTTTGTAGCAGAACCTGCATTCCGTAAGTATCTCCACCTTAGTTAGCTCTGGAGAGCTTTTCCTTTGCTTTATCAGTGAGGACTTGTGTCTTATCATGACTAATGCTGGAAATTCCTCCACAAGATAAGTAAAGAAGCTTAGGATTACCCTCTTGACTGAACATTGGAAAAGAGAGAGAGAGACGGAGTAAGCACTACATGTTTGTTCATGTGTGTGTGTGTCTGCCAGGGAAGGAAGGAGAGTGTGTCTGAAGACAAGAGAGGAAGAGAACTGAGGAGGGGGTTCAGCTGGCTCCTCTGTATATTTTCTCAGTCGTGAGGCAACCTCACCATTAGTGTCAGACACTCAGATTATCCAACCAACGGAACAGGGATAAGTGGATTGATGAGGTGCTTCCATCGTCCCCGGCTGCTACAATGGGAACGGGCTCCACACTCCTGAAGCAGCTATTTTCCTCAAGGAAGGGCAAAAATAATGAGCTACTTAACCAGACCATTCACCGCATTTCTGTCATATTACAGCTGGCTTGTTTGTTTATCCCGGACAGATCTATATTTCACTTTTTTTAATTGAATTACTTTGATACAGACTAAAAGCCCTCAGCCTAATAACATGCCAATTACAATGAAGACCTACTTAGAATAAATATGAATATAATCCAGCAATTTATTGCTCTAAATACAGGGAGGGCTTAGCTCCCTTGACACCCATTGATTAATAATTGGTGCTGCAGTCTTAAAGGGCAATTAAGGAGAGCAATTTCACATCTTCACTTAGAAGTTAAAATGCCATTTGTCAGAGAAAGCGTGTAGCCCTTGCTCCTCCAGCTCTGGATCAACAAGTAAATCAAATAGATATATCCATGACATAATGTATGCCCACGTTTAAGACATCAGACATTGTGATTTTTGAATTGATATGCCGGCGTAGTTGGGTTGCAATGTTTGCGGTGGGCTTCGTGATTACCTTGTGGCAATCTATTTAGAGCACTCAGCTTGATGATGCTTGATGAAAATGCATTTGCATTTCTTTGCAATTTGCATGGCTGTGCCCCTAAAACCCATACAGTAATGAATACTCACATTCTCAATTTATTAATGGAGCCGGGCTTTGCAGCTTGTCCAAATCTAGTAACATATGTTCTGTAAAAATGCATTGATTTATTTTGGCCTTAGATAAATTATTATGGAAAAAAAAGGCAAAGTGTGTGCAAAGGCCACTTAAGTAATGACCTGTCTTCAGCGAAGCATTCGGTCACTTGATACTCATAAACATAACATATAGGTAGCCATATGGATGGATTGCGTCGCTCTATTAGATGTATTGCGTTTGTTTTGCTTGCTCCAGCAATACTAAAATTCTGGGAAAATTGATCAGTTCAGCTTTTATTTGTTTTATCACTCTACATGAAGAATGATTGCAGTGAAATAACATTGGTGTAACCAAACAGAAAACCAAGAATTTGTATGTAAGCAACAACATTTTATTTATTTTTAGTCATTAAACAGCAACTTTCAGTCACATTTTATGTGATCTCATGCTGTGTGAGTTTGTGTGTTGGCCTATGAATGTGGCGTGTTCCAAAGCAAACCTTGAAAGCTGCCCCATTGCTTTTATTTTGAAGGCTCCAGCCTGTTGCAGCTACCTGTTCCTTTTATTCTGAAGGCTCCTGTTCTTGAATGTTTGAGTTTTTATGTTTCTGTCAGTGTTTGGTTTCACTCTGATTTGACAAATAAAAGATTGACGAGGGGGGCGATTATAGCCAATATTTGAAGCAAATTTCAGGGCTCATACACAAAAACAACCACATCAAAGATACATAAACAAAGTCAAAATAGAGTCCTTATCAATGTACCTCAATTGCTTGATGCTGTCAGTTAATGCAAACAGTTATCATGTGCTTGGTCTTACATAACGGATCCAGTAGGTTTATTAGATGAGGGACTGTGGAAAAGAGAGTAATCCTTTCGAATGTCCCATTCTTGGGCAGATGTTGAATGCATTGGCGAGGATTTAGGAAATTTATGCCTTCTAAATAAAATCCATTCATTTGGAAAAATACGGTTGGCTGCCTTACACTGCGCACGTTATAAATACAATAGTTAATCATTCTTCCACTGCAGTCTGTAGTTTGTTTAAGGCTCGCCTCATTCACAGCATGTTAAAGATAGCAGCAATAACAATTTTATTGGCTCAACAGTTAACAGCTCCCTTGTCCTCGAGCCACGGAGGATGAAGGAGACGAACTGTGCGAAAACTACCAAAGTGCATATAAAAGTTAACCACTTACCTTCTATAAATAGTAAACTTCTGCTTTTTTCTCATCCCGGTAGTGAAAGTTGGAAACCTTTAAAGTGGGTAATTTATTCTTCATGAGTTAACAGCAAAGTAAACAGCACTGCAAGCTCCATTTTGTCCTGAAAAAACAGCCCATATAAGAGAGCTTTGGCCTTCATTGTGTGGCTCGAGTGGAGAGTTCATGACCAAATGATTGATGTAATCAGAGATAGGGGATTTATGGCAAACACTGCACTGTTTAAGTGAAGGTCCTAAATCTGCAGGGAAGATTGCCTTTATAAATAAATGAAATGGAGATATCTCTTCACATTTCAAAAATGCAATATCATCCAGCATCATTGACGAGACCTCGCATGCTTTTATAAATTGCTCACCGGACTGTTGCTTCACATTTTCTCCATGGCACGAATGGACAGTCATGCCAAGATGGTGACTGCTGATTTACATCCTGGCAGCACTTTATTTTAATGACTCCATTCAATTTCCCAATCAGGTTTTTTTCAAAGTCACATTCTAAGCAAATGAGAAAAAATTTAATGGGAATATCACAACCCTGTTGGAGAGTCATATTTTCTTTTCCAGTAATGTTGTTGTTTTTTTTAATGCTAATTTACAGCAGTAATGTTAAACATTTTGGTTCCATCACAGAAAATACTTATCACTCCCTTTGTAGGGGCGTGTTGCAGTTTCGTAGACAGACCTGAATTCAAACCTTTTGAAAAAGTACTTTTTCAAAACAAAATGAAACATTTTTTGTTAAAAAATATATTTTTTTATTCAGCTTTATATTTCAAACTGATATTTCAGTTCTGAATTACATACATTTTCATTTTTATTGCGTTTTTGTACCTTAAACATCCACAGGACAAAATATAAATTGACATTTCTGTGCTTTGTTTTCCTCAGAGAACAAAATATGTGTTTTGTGAATGCCTTGTTTGATTACAAATTGCCATTAAAAACAGTAATTATTAATTTAAAAAAAAATAGTTGAATTTTGTTACGTTAAGTTTAAATTCACAAAAGTTTTAGGTAGGTAACAGTGACTTCCCCCAAAATGATTAGAAGTAAGTTATAGGGGTTAAATGTACACCATCATGCATTCTTGTTATTTTTCACTTATGGTGGTTTGCGAATATAAATGAGGTTTTTCAGTTATTTTATCGTAGAAAAGGACATAATGGGACACAGACACATAGAACAGGATACATTCGCACTTCCTATACTTATATCCTAGTTGCTGTAAATGGATCCCTCCCTCCTTGCGCCTCTGACCTTGCTTTTTGACCCAGTAGGCTCAGCTGTTAAACCCAACACCTAGTGGATATCACACAAGTCCCTAACAACCTTCCCAAGGCTATGATAGGAGAATTATCACACACATAACCATAATTCTGATTCCGGGCGTTTGGAGCAGCGTTGTGGTTAAGCAGGTGGGAGTGAGATGTTTGACCTTGTTTAGACCCATAAATCTAATCTCATCATCCATCATCCAGTCAATTATTTGTCATTTGTGTTGTGATCAACTGCTTCGGGGTATGAGTGGTGTCCCAGGTTTCCCCCAGCAGTCAATCTCAGCTTTCTCTTCGGGGACTTTGCCATTGCCCTCAGCTCAGTCAGCTTACTGTCATGAGATACTCTTTGTCCTCCGAGGAAAAGTGGACTGGGCAGAGCTGCAATAATCCAGTTAGGAAAAGAGAAAAGAGTATATTTACCTTCCGGTCAATGGTCACTTTAAAGGACTCCGTCCACACGGACACAAGTTTCAGCGTATTCGCATAGATTTTTTTTTTCTCTTCCCCAGAAAGGCAATATTGTCCACATGTTGACAGCGTACCCGGAACAACGAAAAAAAGCTACTTTTCCAAAGCTTGCCTAAACTCTCAACCCCCCTCACCACAATTCCATCTGGACACTGAATCTAATGTTCAACAGAAAATGTTAGCACCATGGGCATTACATCGATGCTTACGCACTAAACTGGGATTTCTGCTTTTTGTGTTATTCTTCTTAGCATCTCTGTTTTTATCAAATGAGATTTGTGTGCATGCACCACCTACAGGCCTGGCATAAGTGCCGCAGTTTTTGAGCAATTACAATGCTTTTGTGTGGACGGAGACTTTTCCTCATACACCTTATAATAACAAACACCTCATAATACTCACCGTAAACATTCCTAAAACAGATGTTTCCACCTCAGTGTGGATGGATCCTATAAGACCTTGTGATGCCTCCATGATTTGACACTGTTTTGGTTTAATCAAACAACCAAATATTGTGGTGGCCCTTTGAGACCATAAAGATATTGAAACTGGCATTCCTCATATCTTTTTAGAAAAATAAGCATCTAACATCAATTTAATACAACACATTTTTATGTTATATATGTTGTTCCTTTGATCTTGACATGAGTAGTATTTGAATAAGGGATTTTATAGCTCATTTATAAACTTATTCATTACCTCGTGTATTTTGAAACGAAGGAAGTAAAACAATCTTAGAGGGATTTCACACACACAGACTTGTTCGCTTCTTCAACTTCACCAAAACGTTGATCTCTTGTGTCGGAGGGATTCACCGACATTTCGCTGCATGGCTTCATCAGCACAGTAGTTTGTTGGACGATGGGAAACACGGCTTTAAAGGAGGAATACAAACTGAATTGTGCTAATGCTAAGGTGTAAGATAGGGTAAGTTATACAAATGCTGAAGTTGAGTTCGGGTTTTCGTCCTTAATTCCCCTTTTATCTTTGTTCTTCCCACTGCCTGGCTCTCAGCTTCCAGTCTGTCACAGTGAAGGGGCATAATGGGCCTGAGAAGATCAACCCATCTAAAGAGGGATTTGGAACCTTTCACCTCAGTGAAATCCAGGCTGGGGGAAGCTGTGGGGTTCATAAATGTGCAGAAGTGCACATTTTCAAGAGGTGTTAATACGCTTGCTTGCTCTAGTCTGCAAAAATCTCATCCAATGTAAAGGAAGCAATAGACTCGGTTTTTCCTTTTTGTAATTTAAAACTGCAATTAAAATGGTCTCCTATAGCCAGTGACAGCATGCAGACTCAACAGTAAGCCTAGTTTGGGTAACATTGCACGGTGCCTTATTAGATTACATTTAACAAGCGTTTTATTGAATATTTTGTCAATCTAATCAGATGGGCTATGATAAACTCCTTTGGAAAAGAATTGGTCCTCCTATGTTTTTTAGTGCAGCAAAATCCATAAAGCCAATAGAAAAGCTAAAGGCATGAGGGCCTTAAAAACATTACCAGAATCAGATTGTAGTGCAGAACCAACATGTGGAATGATATTAAGTTATGAAGGATTGATCAGTGTGTTGCTTGAAATAATTAGCAATGATTTTTGGGTCCTCGCATTGTGTGTGCTCGCATGAGTGTTTGTACCATTTTCTCCAGCTAGACCAGGATTTGTTTACCTTTTCTTATTCACCAAAAGGCATTGATTGAAATTCGTTGAAATTGCTGTATATGTTTGTTATGAGCTGCTAGGCAAGTAATGGTATTAATAGTCAATTAGGAAGGAGAATGACTAAAATCCTCTCTGTACTTTAGGAGGGACTGCCAGTAAAATGTATGGCTCTCGTCATGTTTTTTTCAACATCTATCCATTTTCGATGCAACTTTTCCATCTCAGGGTTCTAGGAGCAACTCCTAGGTCACACTAGGCGAGAGCAGGGTCCAACCTTGACAGGTCCCCGGTCCATCACAAGGAAACAGACAGACACTTTTGTGCAACTTAGAGTCCCTAATTGACTTCTTATGTTTTTGGACTGTTGAGAGCAAACAGACGCACCTTGAGCAAACGCTGGAAAACACAGAGAGAACATGCAAACTCTGCTCCGAAAGGTCCCACATGGGCACCAACCCACCAACACTGCTGCCATTAACATGCATGCCTTGATTCAGTTCAACCAGGCCGGGGAGTCCTTTTAATTTGGAATTCACTTTCATGCAAGTGTCAGGCCAGCGTGTGGCTTCACAATTACACATCCCTGCTTTAGATAAAGGGTAAACATGCACCATGTACTCATTAAATTAGCAAAACCTTGCTGTGAAGCAGGACTTTTCAGACTCTACAAAACCATGCCTGCATGGGAATAGCACCCCAGATACACACAGTATATGTTTTTATGCATGTGTGAGTGTGTTTATCTGATGAAAGCAGTGGAGAGCTATGATACTGACAATCATTAATCACTATATACTAATTACCAGAAGGTTCTTTCATGTTCAGCTCAAAGATGTTAGGAAATGAAATCCCTTGTCATTTGCAGGGATTTTTCAAGGCAAAGGGACAAACAAACGCTAATAAGGTCTGTCCCTTTCAAAGTAAACTCGCCATGTAAACAAACTCCACAGCTTCCTGGAAGGTGTGAGGGCCATTTGGTAGTATTGCAGTGTGTTTATTACGATGACTGCACGCCCTAATTATTTGCTCATCTGTCCTCTGTCAAGATGTCTACATTTCTTTTCGTGCAAATGAATAAATATATGATAATGGCTTGAAATCATGAGCCATGACAGCTATTTTAGTGATGACATATTTGATATTGTGTGACCATCAGTGGTGAATGAGTGATACACCTGAATAAATCTGATCTCCCTCCGTCCAATCCAATAAGCGGAGAAAACGCATTTATGGACTAAACCCTGATTTGTTGGCTGAATTTGGCAGATAGCCAAAGGCAACAAAGCGGCATAAGCAAAGGTTGTAACATTGTTTACTGAGACTCAATCAAATAAGAAATGACAAACCACACTGTCTGATTTCAAAAATTACACCCAGCATTACTGTTAAATTGTCTGTATTGTGTGGCGAAGTTCCTTTTTTTATCATCTGGATTATTTTTTTCATTTTCTACTTTATTTTTTTTATCTTCACTCCAGTGAAACATGAAGGCGGCAAAGTGGTTGTTTATGGCCTGAAGCATTTTCATGTTTTTGTTGATAATTTGTGGTAGAAGAAAGAAGACTGTCATTGAGCAAGGTTAATAATTCAGAAATACAGCGATTCAAGAATTATTGTGTGGGAGTTAAACTGATTCACAAGTTGTTCGTGTCGTCATGATGCCTCTCACGTGTCGCAGCTAATACATTAGTCATCTCCCTCTGAGCGTTGTGAAAATATCTTGTGTTTTTGAGAAACTAACAATGTTACGAGATACAATGCGAAGAACATGAGATTTAGCCCGGGCGCTAACACTGTATCAGCCGGGCTTTGGTGGGAGCAACAATAGCGGGTCCTCCACAATATCAAATTTTAGAATCGGGAGTTTATGAGCAAAGCATTCACTGGACAAGAGGACCTCAGGGCCTTATAGCCTGAAGAAAGGCAATTACTTGTGTAGGTATTATTGTGTGATGGATCCTATTTGTTGGTGACCTAAGAAACATGGAGTACAATATACCATGTCTGTGGAAGCCAGTGGATTTACTGGTGATGCACTAGTTTTTTTTGTGCGTTTTGTGTCATCAGTGCAGTTTAGGGGGGTGAAGAAGCGAAGTCGAGAACTGATATAGAAAAAAGCCATGTTTTGTAGTTTTGTGTAAAGCTGTCTCCCTTATCTACTATTATATTATTACATCATGCTTGTCATGACTTTTGAGACAGTCTCTTCTAAAAAAAATCTACTGTAGAATATTGGGAAATCTAATATCAGTGAACCATTGAAACAAAATATGATTCCCAAACTTGAGCATTTAGTGGAAAAATACCCAAACTATGATGGTAGCTTGTTTAAATGGCAAAATCACATTTCTCACATTGTGAGATATATCCATAGAACAAGTAACACTTAAAGGAAAAGAAGTGATCAGTTTTTGTTGTGAAAATACAAAAATATCATTCATGTTAATAACAATACATTTGTCATCTTAGCATTCAAATCTCTGTGAAGACACACGAACGCATCCATAAAGATAATGTGTGTTAAGACATGCATCATGTGCTTATAAACAAACAGCTGGAGCACCTTAATACACAAGCCATATCAGCAGGGCAGGACAGAGTATTTATTGTATGAGGGGTTATTTATGTAGATATCATGTACATGTCTTTCCCATCTCCAGCTTGTCTTGTCCTGGCTCGGACACAAGCCTCTTCACAGTAAATCTGGATTATGACTCACACTTTATGGCCCTGGACTGATTAACAGCGAGCACATCCGCACGACATCCAGGTGATTCAGTTCTAGTGGCCCTTTGCAGCCTTTAATTAATGTAACATTTTGGGCAAATTAAATAATCAGGAAAAAAAGTAAGCCTGCTAATACATTAATGATCCATGATATAGAGATATCAAATGACCCGGCAAATCAATAGCTGCATTTGTGGAATAACGGCGCAGGAAGTTCAAGGTAAAGACGGCGAGCAGATGGAGGTAATAAGAAAGGCGTGCAACAGCTGAAACAAACGAGAGACGTCTTGCCAGGGAGCTGCCGTCACTTTTCAACACATCGGATCAGGCGAGACAAGGGCAGCCCCACAGGGGGGGCCTAATGCTCGCTCCTCTCTGGAACCTTTCATTTCTCTTCATCACAAAGCGGCGAGTGCTGCTTTCTGTCATGCAGATGGCTGTTTATTTAACTGCAGTGTGCTGCACGGCTTCTCGGTGTTTCTTCGTGCCTGCATGGGAAAATAACTTTTTATAAAAAGAAACTATAAATTGAATTGATTCGAAAAAAATAATCCTTATCATTTCAACTATGTTTTTTAGTCATGATTAACGATTCTCCCCATTTGTTAAATTCACAAATAAACTAACGCTGATAAGCCATAATCTACATGCAGCTTGGAGATTTCCACTGCAGCAGACGAGTACATCCTTCACTCTGTCACATGTTTTACACCACCTTTTCCCCGACCAGTCCATCCGGTCTCATCCAGGGCCATCTCTGTCATTGTACAGTATGTGTAATATGTCCCAACAGAGCACCTGGGGAACTGGCCATGCTAACACCTGGGACACACACACACACACACACACACACACACACA
>JAUESE010000010.1:11190409-11204105 GCA_032274725.1 Malacoctenus triangulatus
CCCTCTCCTCCTGAGTCTTGTGGAGAGTATCACAGTACTCTCAAGGTAATGTCAGTGTGCTGGAATCTTGTGGTTAAACGATCCCACAGAGGTCGTGTTTATATGTTGGATGCATGATTTGAATGTATATAGCTGGAGCACTTTTTTTATTAAAGTGATATCACCTGCAATATTGGAGCAATGACATCACTGTTCTAATCTGCTTGTAAATAGCTGAGCGTATGTAAGTTATATTTCGTCCACATTTGGGTTCAAAGATATTAAAATTTTCAAATCTATGTGTCAGCCAGCTGAGGTAACAGGTAATAAATACAGTGCTAGTAATGATAAGCTTTCAGAAGATGATTGGGGGGATTTTCTTCTTTTTTGCCTTTTAAAAAAATGAAAAGAAAAGAAAAAAAATGTTGGGGGAAATTTACATTTGGCACATCAATAGACCAATCCAGTCTTCTTTCAGTCATTGCATTATTCACTGTGTGTTCATTTCCTGTTGATCAGATTGACTGTTTGATGTATTCCCCCAACTTGACACAATGATGCTGATAAAACAGTGGCAAATTTACTCATTCTGGTGACAGACAGCAATTTAGCGGGAAATGAAGTTGTCTTGACGACGATGCCGTATTACGTACACACACCCCGGCAAATAACCCAGTTTGAATAATCACCGCCATTCTCTGTTTAAATGATTTTTATACCCATTTTAAAGGAAGCCTTTGATGTGATAATAATAATTCCCCACCCGCGAGAGGGAGGAGGTGCGAAAGTGGAAATTATTTCAGTATTAGGATGTCAGTCAATCCTCTACCACACCTAGCGCGCCTTATTAACTGGTAATGATTGAGCTACTACAGCGACTACACTGGCTTCGATGCTTTCGTGCGCAGTGCATTTGATTTCAAAAAAGGTTGTGGACGCTTTAATCTAGTTGTTTTGTTATTCTCTGCAGAATATTCAGTTTGAAGGAAATATGAATAGGAGGTGTTGTTTCTTTTCTTTGGCAGCATGATGTAGCGCAGTAAACCTCATACTACTCTGCAGGGCCTGGCACTCCTGATATATGTAGAAAAAGTGTATATTTGACTGGAAAAAATACATGTTATTCCATCAGAATTGAAAGTACACTCACTTCAGTTCTTTAAATCATGCTTTTATTTTGTCTTTTTTTTCCCAAAGTGTCAGTTCAAACCCAAATGTCCTTGTTAGCCTCCCAATATAGTCTAATTCACTGTCTGTTTTACATAGCACAATGCCCTAATACATGATTTAAAGAGCTTCTGCGTATCACATGCATTAGGATAATGGAAAGGAATGATAAAACTTTCAGTAGCATTAACATGTGATGCATAAAATAAAAGAATGAGGAGAAAAAGGCTCAAATATGACTGTTGAATATAAAAAAATCAAGCTTTTGGACACATTGTGCACATCACAAAGGAATAACTGGGCTGCCAAGTATGTATTATTCATCTGCTTATCACGTTTGTTCAGTTTGTCAGTGGGAGCACGTGTGAGTGGAAATGGAGTGAAAATCTCTCTTAAAAGGCTGATAAAAGAAAAAAAACTGAAATTTCGAAAAAAGATGAGATTTCATCAATTAAACAAATCACGAAAACATTCACTCCAAAACACCTTTTAAAAGTATGTAGGGATTTGATATTTTTGTTAATTGTTATGAATGAAATGTTAATATAAACTTTCATAATGAAGGGTAATGATGAGCTCCTTACTGATGTATACAAACCGACACTTCTGTGACCTTTCTAAAACTAAGAAATCATTCATGCTTCTTTAAATCCATGCAATGATGACGTTCGTTTATTCAACTGAGATTCTTACCTGACTGTCAGCTCGTAACACGCCTCCATTTATTTTGGCCCAAACTTCTCTGTATGTGTGAGCCCAGAATGGTGTAATGTCTACAAGCATTAGTACTTCATTTAAGGTAGTAGTAGTATCCCGAATATTGATCGGCCGTAGCTTCATTAGCTGGGAACTGACATGCCAGATTGATGTCTCTTTAAACTGGGTCCTGGTCAGGGATACCTGGGGAATCATACTATTGACTCTGGACTGTTTGTGCTTCCAGGCCTGTGGAGACTTTGTGTTAGCTTTAATGGGATCCATCAATTCAGCTTCTCTTTTAATAATTATTATTATAGCATTCACAAGAGGCTGCATCTTTTACCTGTAGTCTTTTTCTTCTTCTTCTTGAGTGTTGCCTCGAGACAGCAGCTTGTCTTGGTTTCTGCATAAGAAAATTTACAATGGAGTTCGCTTTTTGTTCATTTTTCTCCGTCCTGACAAGCTCCTCCTTTTCAACCTGTTCTTCCAAGGAACAATGCACAAGGGAGTATTACAAAGAGAAAGATAAAACTCCGCGCAAGTAATCCAGAAACCTTGCTTTAATTATTTGACATCATTAACCTGGACATTGAAGAGACAGAAATAGCTTCTCCGTCAGATCAGCGAGGTGTAATTGAAAGTGTGTGTTTCAGTGTGAAAGACAATTGACTTTCATACACTTGATGCTGGAATCCTGTTGTAGGTCTTAACGGGGTCTTTGATTTTTCTCTCGTTTAACACACACTGACCACAGGAAGTTTGAGGCACATAAAAGCACAACCTTGCAGACCTTCAAGTTCACCTTGTAACATGAGGGGAGGGGGAGGCGGGGGGAGGGGAGGATGTGGGCTGCCTCAGACAGCTCTGAAAGAGGCATTTAGAAAGAGGGAAGGAGAGTGATAGAGTGATAGAACAAGAGGAGAGGGAGAATTAAGTGATCTTGGTACATGATGAAAAGGAATGCTAATGTTAAGTACATTGATCAGGTGCTCCGCTACCGCCAACCCACCCTTTGCCCCCTCGCCGTATCAATACATTGAAAACATCATTTGTATCAGCAGCTGTTTCTTTAATTAAGATCTGGCCCAAATCTTTGCTATTGATCTGTGCCATTACCTTATCGACATTGTCTCGCCGAGCTGACTCAGTTGCTTTCTCTCCATTGAAATGACCTGGCTTAGGGGTACAAAGTGCACCGCTGTATTATGTCATATAAGCAAAGCCACGTCTTTGTCTGCTGTCTGCACGAGGTATTCAAGGTAAGTGGTACAGACCAGTATTGACATCCTTTTGCATCACTTAACGAAATTAAACATGTGGGAAAATAGCCTGCGAGACTGGAATTCTTAAAGGGAGTCACGCGTTTCAGTCGAATAGACGTGCGGTGCTCAACAGCCACGATTTACTGCACATGTATGTTTGAATTAAGCAAACATTAAATGTAAAGCTTTTCATTGAGGGGGAAAAAAATCTTTTATTTTCAAGCTTACTTCGAAGTCTTTTTTTTTCCAAAGTCTTCTGAAGAAATCTTTTTCCCCAGAAGTCCTGAAGTGATTCCCCCTTTGAAATGGCCCCCATTCTTCAATTCGCTGCACAGTATTTACTTCATCATCATTAAGAATCTATCTCACAGTCATTACAATGATTGATACTGCCATTGGGACCATAAAGACACATTTTCTATATGTAATATCCCTTTACTTGGATCTCGTTCCTGACTAATTGAACAATGACACACTTTCTTGGGCTCTCTTGTCTTGGTTTTAAGGGAGCTCATTCCAACACCAGCCAACTCTCTCGCCTCCTCAGCCCCCACTCCTTCACCCTGCCTCCCTCCGAGGCATCTTGCCGAGCCTGCCTGTTGTCTCCTCCCCGATCCAGCCCCGCGCATGGCGCGCCGCGGTGTGGGAAGAGGCTCCTGAATCCACAATGGCTCGCTGCGCCTCAGGTGAGGTTTCTGAAGGAGCCTCTCCCGCCGCAGCCTCCTCCTCCTCCTCGCAGGCAGCCGCCGACACTCCACCGCGGCCGCGTTCGGCTGAATACCGCCAGTCAATCCCACTTGTCTCACTGCGTGAAGCAGTCCAGCTATCCACCCACCTGATAAAATACACAACTTTACCCTCCCTCCTTCCCTCCCTCCCTCCCTCCCTTCCTTCCACCCTCTCCAAGCCCCTGAAGTGTTAAATTTGTTTCCCCACAGCTCATCCCCCACCTCCCCCTGCAGGAGCACCCCATATTAAACTCCCGAAAAAACCCCCGAGAAGAGTATTTATTTATTTTTTTATGGGTGAAAGGATCGGTGGAGGCTTTGCATCTCCATGGGCATTTTGAACAACGCCTGCTTCGCTCCGATTGCAACCGCCACAAACAAATCCAATAGCCACCGCTAATCTGATCATCTCATCCCCAGCACTTTTCATGCTGGGTTCCTCCCTCAGAACCCCTTGTACTAGTTCCAGTCTGGGAGTGTGTGATAAGACACTGGAAATTTAGTCATCATCTTCCGCGCAAAGGAGCTCAGAGGAGGGATTATGATATTCCTATAACCTTACATTGGATATGGACAGGGGCAGCTCCTAGTGTGGATACAATCCTGTACATAGCTGTCCGTCCAGCCCTTTTTCTCCCAGCCCCATCCAGCCGCCTCTTTCCCTTTTAAAAGGTTGACTTTACAAGATTAGTGCACGCTAGCCGTCATCATGTTAGCCGAGATAGCAAGGAGGAAACATAGTGTTTGCCGTTGTTGAATACATTTTGCCACTCTGATAAGAGGGTCGATAAAAATATAACCTATTAATTCTATTTTTCTTGTGTACCGGCCTGTGAAAAAGTCGCGGGATGTGCGAGTGAAAGCGGATAACTTCGATATGTTTATTCTGAATAGAGGCTTAAAAGGCTTTACGATTGGCTCGCTAAGATAGAGGCGCACTTGAGAAGGAGGCAGGAGAAAAAAAAAATCTTTGTACAAGTAGATTTTTAGCAGATTATCCCAAATGCTCGCTACACACAAAATGATGGATGAGATAAAAAATCGCTCTCATTCCCTACAGACCTAATTTCGCACAGGTTGGCACATTTAGATATCTCCACTGCAAAAGACGAGTGCTGAGATGACTTTTTGGCATTTGTGAGTGCCAAACAAATCAAAACGCCATGTTCACATTTCGCAAGCATGTGTCTCATTTAGTTTGGCAGTTGCATGTGACTCGCTGTATAATTATTGTGGATGCTATTCAGAATACTTTTTTTTGGCGGGTCAGTAATAATCTAATTTCTACTGCATTTGCTACATTTTTCAATATATTCAGATGCTCGGTATCCTTTGGTTGAACTTGCAAGAGCCGCATCGGTTACTCCCAACTCTGCTTGGGAACTCATAAAGTTCTGGCACACTTGCTCTCATTTATTCAGCTATTTAGACACAGTGGAATCAAGGACCCGGATAAAAACATGTCACCTAAAAGACACGGAGAGCTGGAAAACTGGCTGCTGGAAGAAAGAGGAGTAATTAATATGTAGCAGTGTTTTTGGGGCCAATTAAATGTCTGCTCTTGAGCTCGGTGGTCCGTCTCAGATGCAAGGACCAGAAAGGATCACGGTGCTCAGAGTGAATGCAACTTGGTTCACGTCCATTTTTTTTTGCCCATCTTTCGATATAGATGCGTGTATTCAATTAGGATAGAAATGTCTTGCCTTTGCAGTCTTACATTACAGAGGCAAAGCAAATTCAAAGAACTCCATTCAAACAATGTGACTGGTGATAGTTACTGAAACACCTCTGCCTCGGGTTTCGTGGTGGGATGGACACACTAAATGGTGTCAGACGCAGGTAATTATGTAGCAGGCGCTCTGTAGCGCGCCTCGTCACTGTCACACAGTTCACAGTCTGCCGTCTCCTCTGGAGGAAGCCGCTAAGCTGCATCTAATCATGAAATGAATCCCGAGATGTATCTCGGTCCATTAGTGGACTCAGTAAAACATCAGTCAAACACCATAATAGTCCGAGCAGCACTGTGTCGTATATATATATATATATATATATATATATATATATATATATTTATACAGTAGGCTCTTTGTTTTGTCACAGTTAGAAAGTATGCATTAGATGTCTTTGACAGACAATGTCAAATAGTGATTATAATGCAAGCGAAATGTTTTGGCTGCACATTTTAACACCACCTTTCCTCTGTCACACTCCATTCCGCTCTCCTTTATTCGTCTTCTCTCCAGATTACTCTTTGCAGCGCAGTAAGTTGCCTTCTCCTCCTGTGATACAGACTCATTCAAAGTCAGATTAAATTAGGGCAGGGCTGTCTCGCTGAGATCCAGAGTGACAGAGATGTCCCAAGCTACAGGAAGCAGCAGTTACAGTTCCAACGCCAACCAACCCCCAGCCAGCCCAGCCCCCGCACTTCCCACATCTCCCATCAATATTTCATTAGGTAACCTTAGAAGCAAAGTGTAAGTGAACACGCACGTGCACGAGGGCCCATGCACGCACACACAGCCGCGTCCTATCTCTCACTCACATACACACACGCTCATCTCCTTTTTCCCCTGTTACAGCCGTACAGGTTTGCTGAGTTTCCGTCTAGCCAGACGTGCAGGGAAAGCTGGAAGCCCCCCCACCCCCACCCCCACCCCTTCCTCCTCCTCCTCTCCCCCGTTCCTACGACTCCTCTTCTACCTCCTCCTCCCCCTCATGGAAGATTTAGCTCCCATTCATTTATCCTCATTCAGGATGACAAAAATCAATCATTTCATTCTCTCTGGATGGCTACCCATTAAGAATGGGGACAGCGAGTGAAATGAAATACACATTTCCCTTAGCTGATCCCTTCCTATGATAGATTTGTGCTGCTACAAATGGGTGGAGGTAAGGTTTCTGAAGTCAAAATTGAAGTGTTTGTACTATATGTCTTCTAATCACCCTCATTGCACAGACACCACTGTGTTGATAACGGCCTTATCTCAAAGCAAATGCATGGCGAGTTGTCGACTGTAGTCAGCCGACCGTGTCATATAAGTCTCTTTTTTTTCTTTAAAGGACATTTAACACCTTGTCAAAGGAGGAAAAACAGATGTGGTTAATATAATAAGATATATTTGTCGGACAGTTTTGCTACATCAGAATGAAGACATGCAGAAAAGATGGAAACGAGTGATTGGAAGGATCAAAGATGGATGTTGGAAAAACTGAGTTCAGGCCCGGAGTCGTCATTAAACATAATTCATCAGCTCCGTTGTTGAATTTGGCTGTTTCAGTTTTTCTTTGAGCAGGTTTTTCTTGAAATCAAAAAGTGATTTAAACTTTTAAAAATTTCAGATTATATTAGTTTCTGTGTCATTTATTTAACTTTAGTTAAATCAGCATCCATGGGAAAGAATTCCAAATTAAGTCAATTTTATTGGATTCTGGACTATGACCTTAATTTTTTTTCTATTTATTTGAAGAAACAATTAAATATGATCACAAAGGAAGACAAAACCACTCTTGTACATTAACCAAATGATAACAATCCTCCCAAACAAAATGAAGCAAGTGTCACTGGCCCCAAGTTTCTGTCCAGCACACCATTCCACTGGGATATATTCCAACCACAAAACAATATTATACTGAGGCGTTGCTATTATTTCAATTTGAATGAAAACAAGCCACTTCCATTGGACAAAGGTTTGGAAAACATGCGTCGTGTAAAGACACTGTTCACAGTCTGACAGTGGAATAGGTTTGGGATGTATTACTGCAAATAATGTATAAATATATCACACTCAGTGAGCTCTGTGTTGGAATTTTCCTGAAGTTGCGCTCGTCTTTTATTTATATGATTTTTTTTCCCTTTATGTACTTTATGTATTCATAGATACCTGATCCTCTGAAGCACTGATGCATGAATTGTCAAAACAGAGGATTAAATAGAAAAAGGCATTTATTGAAAGAATATTGAACTACAAATTCACTACTGTAACTCATTTCAACACCTGTGCACACATATATAATTACTGCTTTAAAAAATTCTTTACCTGTTATTTGTCAGGTAGCACTTATAAAGGAAGCACGCTCGCCCGGCCTCTCAGGTTATACTCTGACAAAGTTCCCATTTATCACAAAACACATTTGTTTTCTATATTCATTCTTCAAACGAGTAAAAAGAGAAAGAGGCGGTAACTGAATTCCACTCGGTACAAAGAAGCACAAACTGTATGAGAAGTCTAGATGACAAAAGGGAGCAGAAAATTGGCTGGGACCCACACCTGCTTGGAATGATTAAGCTGTAGTGATTCTTTTTTCCCCCTTCCAACAAATGACTGCAGTAGTCGACAAAAGGTGTTGATTCAGAGGGCAAATTAAGCCTTGAACAGGCAAGATAATGTGCCTGTGATCAATTAACACAGACACAAGGTGTACTGGTTTCACTTTGAAACTTTCAGGGCCAGCCAACGGGCCCCTTTGTGCCTTTCAGTTGAGCAGCACTAATCATTTCCGTGGCTTGCTTCTAAAGGCAGCCCTGCACTCAGAGTATGGATTTAGCCTGGGGACTCTCCCCGGGCAATGAACTGACGAGTCAAACATGTTCACAGCAGCCCTAATCTTACTCTAGGACACTGGCTTCACATGAAAGGCTATATATCCATCTATATGTATTTTTTCACCTATTATCATTGTCTGGATACTTGTTTTTTCTTTCTCTCCCCCACATAAACAGTTTTTTCTGACTTATTTCGCAAGATCAGCTGGGCGGAGACCAGGCATGTGGAGGAAGCCCAGGACCTATAACCTGGTCATTGTCCGCCTGTGTTCATCCTGCTGTCAGTGGATTGAGAGGTTTGGTGAAGCAACTACAGACGTGCTTGTTAACAACAGCGGTAGAAGGGACACACGAACAATACCCTCATTACTGTGATTGAGCAGTATTGCAGTATTTTGGGGGTGCATTTTTCAAGTTTATAATTTTGCTTGTACTCAAGTACATTTCACACCAAGCAAAGAATGGGATTCTACAGAGCAAGGCTGCGTCACTTTATAAGGCACAGCAGTCAAAGAGGAACAATTTCATTAGACTGTGAAAAGAGTACTTTGCACCCTGTCGTGAGTACTTTTTATGTACCTAATTGAATACAATTAGAAAAGAGTCTTTGTCAGAAGCCATCTCTGGTTATCACCTCCTTTTTCCAACAAGAACTTGTAAAAAGCCTTTGGTACCATATGACGTTAGGCACATAATACCAAGCATAATGATCTCACAAACTAAAAACGATCATTCAGAAACTGAGTGATCGAATTACTCGTTTATACACAACGGTATTTTTCAAGCGCTGGTCGGAACTGGGGTGCATTAGGGCCCGATCTCCACAGGGTCACACATTAAACGAGATATTGAATTGAGAGTGAGCTTTACATACAGTGGGTACTGTCAGCTTACTGTCACTGTGTTTCTGAACACACCGAGTGTGTAAGCATTAATCTTGTTTGAGACAGAATACGCAGGCATAACAGGCAAGGCTTTGGTGGGAGGCAGATGATGATATATCTATGAAAGTGTGAAGCTGAAGTAATATGATGTACCTTATAAAAGCCGGCTCCACAGTGAGGGAGTGCCTTAATCCCCCCCTCTAAACCACCCTCTCCATCTCTGAGAGGAGCTGATTTTGCTCTGCTTTGAATCCCCCCCCCCCTCTCTTTCTCCCCCTGGTTTGTCTTGAAGAGAGGGATATATCTGCAGCTACTATTTTCTTTTAGATTAACTGACTGATGGGCTTCTTCAAAGCACATCATCCACACCATATGGATCATGGCAGATACGAATCACATATAGGTGTTAGGCCAGAAGATAGTTCTCATAAAACACTGTTGTCTGACAATGTGTCAGGGCGCGGCCTTTTATTGTATTAAGGGCCTCAAAAAACAGAGAATTTGTAATTTGTACAATTTAGCTGGATGCTGGATGAGAAGAAACAACTCCTGAAAGAACCCGATGCATGTCTGCCGTGAGAATACGGGGGAAATTCAATCCACTCTGTATCCATGGCAGTAAGACCAGCATAAGCATTTCAGTGCATGACACGTGCTCCCACAATGTAAAATGCGGTGTTACTCTTGGCTTTGACACCCTTTCCTTGCCACGAAAGCAAACAAACACTCGCCTCTCCTACAAATTCTTGTGTTAACTGTGAGCTAATGATGTTATATGGAACTCATGGTTTTGGTAAAACATATTACATATCTGGGCTCGAATGTATCATGCCACGGATTATGGTCCATCCTCTGGAGGACCACAAAACCACATTAACTTGAATTACCAAATTTGAACTTTATGCGCAACCGCCCCACGCCCACCTAGCAGGGTTTTAGCATTTTATATGTCATAATCCCCTATTCCCCACTTCCAAAACCCTCTCTCCAGCCCCTCCTGTGCCGAACGACTATTAGGTTATTGAGAAATTCACCACAGATGTCATCCTTAAGATGAATGTCTCCGTTCTGATGTGGAAGGAATGGAATCTGAGCAGAGCCTGAAAGACGATAGTCGGGGAAAAAAGGAGGGAACGGTCAGCTGTGAAAACACAGACAACACCAGATAAGGTGCTTATGGTCTGTCCCCTTCATGCAGAGCCAGACCCCAAACCTGGAACAGCTTATGCGGCCAGATACAACTTAAGGTGCTAATTAATTTGCTACCTATTGCTGCAGATGGTGATGAGAACAAAATATTGAGAGAGAAGAATGGATTTTTCATGTAATTGGGCAGATTAGATGTGCAATATTATCTATTTTTTTAGCTGGCCCTCTACCATCATC
The DNA here is from genome assembly GCA_032274725.1 of Malacoctenus triangulatus. Lineage (NCBI taxonomy): Eukaryota > Metazoa > Chordata > Actinopteri > Blenniiformes > Labrisomidae > Malacoctenus > Malacoctenus triangulatus. The sequence continues at coordinate 11,201,058 of JAUESE010000010.1, forward strand.
TTTTTAAACATTGTATTTAAATCAATGAGAGATGTATCATCAATATAGTCCTGATTTCACAATAATCACAGTCGGCTACTTCATTTTTCAGTTTCCCAAGACCCTCATCTTGTGTTTTTGTGTTGGGGTGCTTTGATTAGCTTGATACAACCATTGCTGTGTCTGCAAAATTACTCACTTGGTTTCTAAAACGTGACATATATTTGATTAATCTGTAATCAGGGCTCTTCTGCTGGAGCTGTTCAGGTTTCAGATGATCGTTATGTCTGAGGGATGGATTTCAGAAATTTTTTCATGAAGTTGTTGCATCAAAAATAACTTTGCGAGATGTCGGTGATCAGAGAGTATATTAGCTGGGATCTCTTTGCCTCACTTTCTATTGGCTGAAGGTGGACTTTTGTTCACATGATGATAAGAAGATGATTTTGAACAAAGTATTAATTCTACACAGATTGCATAATCTATTGCTTGCACTGGATTACATCCTGTGCAGTTCATTGCATTAACAGAGATTACATTCTCATCTGTTCATCAGTTGCCTACAGCAGCTGACTCTTTCCAGTTCTAACTTTGTAAATCCCTCTTGTTGCACTCTTGGAGAAAGTATTGTTTGCAGCACTGTGGGTTGGAAATGACAGTAGATCCATGAGCACAGAAAGGTCACAGAGTGAGACTGTATTTATATGTGTACACAGTGCACGTTTATATGTATGTATGTATGCGCCCATGAGCGAGGGTGAGCGGATTCTGAACACAGTGTTTCTGCATACATGTCTGAATGTGTGTGTATGTGTGTGTGTGTGTGTGTCTTCTGCAGCCAGAGAGTTAGGGTCAGTCCCTTTAGGCTGTTTAACAGACATCAGTTGTCCTTTCTTCTTCAGGAAATGGATGCAGCCGATTACTATCGGAAGATTCATAAATTCTTTATGGGCGAGTTGAAGTTATAGAGGGGGCTGATGAATTCAGTCTGTGAGACGCCTCGTGCCAAACGTCGTCCTCCTTCAACCCTGCCGTCACCCACAATGGTAGAGAGATAAAAAAAGATGAAGTCGACTCCCTTTTCTTAGCCTTTGTCTCGTTCCTCTTTATTTTTATCTCCCATTTTCCTAAGTTTCTTACTTTCTCCTCATCTGTCCCTCTTGTAACGTAAAGACCCCGTCCATTTCGCTGGACCCCTCGAAGCAAACTCAGAGTTGTTTGTCCCGTGTCCCCTCTGGGAGAATTTTTGCCTGCAAAATGCAAAGACACTGTAAGATCGACCTTGTTCGTCTAATGTTACAAACCTATCCTGAAATGGACTTTACAAACAGATAGTGGGCTGCCTGTCCCCCGGAGCCCATTATCATTCTTCTGGCTGGTTCTCCCTGCGTTTACATTGGGGCTTATCTGCAAATTTGTGAACTTTTACCAAATGCAGTCTGTCCAGTAGTTGACGTCCAACATCCTTTTCCACATCAATCACCGTTTTAGTTTCTCCTTTCAAAGCTGTCTGAGGCCTTGATGTCCTTTTTTTTTTCTCCTCTTCTTTTGCAAAAGGATATCCAGAGGCAGACTGGTGTACTGTCCTCTCTTTCTCCCCCTCTCTCTTTCCAAACACTTTTCCTTGGGTTGTCTTGTGTGGGGTGCTCGCTAACTAAGCCAATCTGGCTACACCCAAGCATGCAGAGGAGTTATCCACCGGTCGGGGCTGTTTGTATAAATGGGGACAGTGTGACACCCCAGGGTGTTTCACAGTGGGTGCTGTTCCTTCAAAAAAAAAAAAAGAAGAAGAAAAAAAAAATTGAATCTGTCTGTGTCGCTTGCTCCACAGTCCCTCGCCTTGTAAATAGATTTCAATGGATACGCTTTCCTCCTCGCCCTCACGCTCAAAGTACAGATAATTCTACCACATAAGACCCGCTATCAACTTCTGAGCAAGAGTACACAACACTCTGGCAAAAACATACACAAACATAAGCAATCAAACGCTGGCCACCTACGAGAATATGATCAAAACAAGTGTGGGAACACAAGTTAGTCAGAGGAGCCCGTGCAGCACACACTCCCACAAAGACGTATGGATTTTGTATTGCTGATTGGACGACCTTTCGCTGGAGGAGTGGGAAGGGAAGTCTTTGATGCTGTGAGGCTTCCTGCTGGGCATAGGTTTGTGCACGTAAATAATCTGACTGGATCATTTGTCGGGTGTGACTCGTTTGCTAGTGAGTGGTTATTCCAACAAAAAACAAGTGGTGCACCTGAGCAGTATCACTGAGGAAAATAACATGGGTTCAACACGTCAAAACCTGCAAACGGTAGTCAAACAAAATCATCCTCTCACTTCAGAATTGATCAGATTTTCAGGAACGTCAGACCATGATGTCATCATTTCTTCTTGAAATACTGTTTAGACAAAGATGAATTTTTGGTTTTCACCATGTGGAAAAAACAGCTATGTTATAAAAACACACGTTTGCATATACATTAAAACCTGTCTCATGTTGGTTGTTTGTTTTTCACTTGTTATTCTAAAAGGTGACTTTATTTCTTCTTTTTTTTGCTCCTGAAACACTGCTGCACAAAGATCGGCCTGGGTTTTACCAAACAGATCCTACCTGGTTTGATCGTAGATTTAAAAGGGTGATGATGTGGAAACCAGCATTTCTTTTAAGGGTGGAAAGGTGTTGAAATAACAGTTTACACAGATGACCTCTTTACACCCGCTGCTCAAATGCCGAGCGAGAGGAGGAGAAACAACCCGGCTTGATCTGGCCATGTGTGATGACTCTTGGAGGTCAGACGGGTTAAATGGTATTTGATTAAAATCAGTAGATGGCCAACTCTCGCTTGCTCTCCCGCTCCCTCTCCTTTTTTTCACACGTGTACACACACACACACACACACACACACACACACACACACACACACACACACACACAAAAGCAGCGGGCCCTCCTAGCTTGGCCTGTTGGGAATAAGAAGAAGAAAATAGCCTTCATTCTGCTCTCTCCGACTCTTGTTGTGGTTTACGGAGGGGGTTTGGGAGAGAAGTGTGTGTGTGGAGGGGGG
>JAUESE010000010.1:11262372-11273313 GCA_032274725.1 Malacoctenus triangulatus
TGTGTGTGTGTGTGTGTGTGTGTGTGTGTGTGTGTGTGTGTGTGTGTGTGTGTGTGTGTGTGTGTGTATTTGTGTGTCCGTTCCTCCAGTCTCTGAAATGGCTAAGTGCTGTTAGTGCAGTTTTTATCAGCGAGGCCACTGGTGAGACTCAGGGGAACAGGTCGGGGCTATCTCTCTCTCTCTCTCTCTCTCTCTCTCTCTCTCTCTCTCTCTCTCCCTCTCTCCCTCCTGAAAATTGATATTGAACATGGAGGAAGAGTGGGAGAGAAATCTCACATGCTGGTAGCAATTAGCTAAAAAGGGATTTGCAACTCTGTGATTCATCACTCCAGAGATCGAAGTCATTTAAAGGCAGTGTTTTGTTTAGTTTTTTTCTCTTCTTTCCCCACCTCTCTCTCTCGCTCTCTCTTTCTATCTCCCTCCTTACTTGCTCTGTCTCCTTTACACCGCTTACAAGACAGTTTGAGGTTTCCTCTTTAAGGTGCATTTCTTCCCCCCCTGAAACCCGGCACTGTGCTCAAGCACAAACAGGCTCTTTGATTTGACTCGCCGTGTGTACACACCTAACGCCGGGGTGCTAAACTGATGCAAGGCCGCCGTCGGTTTGCTTTGAGAGTTGGCGTTGCGGCATGACAAACCCTCGGCAGCACGGAGGGGGAAACAGGCTGTCGCTGAAGGGAGTTGAAACGCTCCAAGTCGGGCAAACTTTCTCCGGCGTGCGCGAGACTTCTTGTTGAAGGTCTTGAGAGCCTGTTAAGCTTTGTTTACTCTGCACACTTCACAAATACTTGGACCAAACCGCCAACTTCAGGATATGAGGTCGAAGTCGTAAAGCGCACTCTTGCCACTACACTGCTGAAGTTCATGTTACATCGAGAAAGAAGAGACACATTCAGGCCGGTCTGTTATGATAACAGTTCCGTGCTTGGAGTGATGGAGGAAAGTCTATTTTGCCTATTCAAACACCAACTTAATGAAACTCACACAACCTGAACTGAGAGAATGTGTGCAATGCGAACTCATTTGGCTTCTGTGTTTATGCAAGTGGTGGGGATGAGGTCAAAAACGCCTCAGGGAGGGCAAAAGCTCACGTTGGGCAGCAGCCATGTCCTTTTTGAGAAAATTAGTGTTGCCGAGGAGGAAAAGAGAAAGAGCCTCACGAGGAGACACGCTCGATGGAATCAACAGTTTGTTGGATTCAGCTTTGGTTTGAGATGTCTTTTAATCAGTATTCTTACAAAACTTATCCACTTAAAAAGCATAGTGCCTGATGAGAGTGAAAGATGTGGCAATTTACAGAGATCCAAAATAAAAACAAGTATACAAAGATGTGGGTGAAGAGCAGTGTGGCTGCACCCTTTCTTACAGGGGAGCAGTCCCTGTGGCGTCCCTGTTCTCCTGGGTGTCTGCCATGTCTCCTGGCTTTCTGTTGCAATCCAAAGGATCGTGCTTGTGAGGGTGACCTGTCCTGGATGCACCCTGCCTCCAGCTAAGTGCTGGTGTCTGCACTCACCCTCTGCTCACCAAGTCCTGGACTAAAGAGTGTTAAAGGTGTATACATGTAAAGACAGCTGGAGAAAAAAAAGAACATTTCCACAGGTATCTACACGCTTTTAAAGTCCGGCATGTAGCTTTGGTCTTGCAGCTTGAATATGTTGTGAAAAGTTAAAATCAACATGGCTTCTTCTGTTGGTCTCTAACTATTCAGCCACTGCTACAAAGTTATGGAAATGATCTGTGGAGCAGCATTACGTCCTAATGTAAGTCTTGTTACCAGCAGAACATGAAGTACAACTTCCCATTTTTGCTGACATCATTTTATATCACCTCTAATTGCCGTTTTAATGGAAGTATAAGATGATATTAAAATGAGCGATTGTGACCCATTCAGATTAATAGAGTCAGTTATTGTGAGAAGATTTTCCAGATGGGACTCAGATTGTTGCAGCCAGCGGTGGAAGTCATGCTGGACACTCGTTCAGTGTGAAAGTCGAGTTCCTTTCTAAAACTTTTCACCTCTTTATGTAGATTCGATCCCCAAATTTACAACGGTTTGGCATTTTAAAAAATGCAACATACAAGAGATAGCCTCGCTTTAAGGTAATAAACAAAAATTAAATGATAACTGATTATGAGAACAACAATGGTGGTGGCATCGTGGATAACACTCACATCTCACAGCAGGAAAATTCTGGGTTCATGCTCACACGAAGCTTTTCTCTGAAGACTTTCTATGTTCGCTTTCTTTCCTTGCTCGTTGTCTCTGGGTAATTCCAATTCCTTCAATACTCTAGAAACATGCAAACAAGGTCAGCTGGTGAATCTCAGTTGTCTAGAGTTGTTTGTGTGTCTCTTTTTTGCACTGTGAAGCTCTGAGCTCTTCAGAGTGTACTTGAACTGAACCATGATGTGACTGAACTCTGATGATCTACTAAAATCTTGGGTTTGTGGTGTGAAACGAGGCATTTTTAAATAGCTGTTTTCATTCCTTTCTTTATAAACGACTCCACAGTAGACGGATATTCTCATATTGTATTTACTTAACCAGGGGCCTTTCACCCCCCCCCATCCCTCACCTTTGCGATCCCCTGCACTCCAACACATCCACTGCACAAAATGACACATTCCTCATAAAGCGTATACAGGCAGCAGGGGAGCCGGGCCCCAGCCAGTAAACCTCCACAGTTTAAAACCTGAGCTGCAGCCATTAATGGAGCCCGAGATGACGGATGAGTTCATATGCCATGCAAGCAGCCCTAGACAATGGCTTTAGCCTGATGACAGATTGCCTGACCGTAACCCAGTTTATGTTAAACTCATTCTTGCTGTTCAATTTCACAAGTGTAATTTTGTCGGGCCGCGGCGCATTGTCCTGGACGGTGGGTGAGGTGCTGGGGGGGTGCGCTCGGCTCCCAATCCCTACCTCCGGTAATGATTCCCCTGCTCTATTCTATTGTATTGTTTTCTGCATAATCAGGTTGGTAGTCAAGGGTTTGGGTGACACAGCCATCTGTCAAGTTCATTTGCTCTGCGAAATGCAAAGGAATAATGGCTCTTCCTACGGGAGCCTATCTGTTATCAAATAGGAGAGGTGCCCCCTGTTTATGGCCCCCGCTGCACTGTACGGCAGAATGGGGTTGTGTTAGCATGAGCACACACTCACACACACACACACACGGAGGCAAGTGACACGCACTTAGTCATGCTTTTTTTTTCTATACAAGCCTGTGCAGGCATCCAGGATCCAGCCACTCTTTGCTTGACACATTCAAACAAATCCAAATATGCAGAGTTGTCAGCATCAGCACATATTACATAAAAGTGCTTGTACAATTATATAGAACTGGAACGGTACAATCCGCTGCATGACAGTGAGTGTTTTTTCTGGCGTTAGCGTCAACATCGAAATACTTGATGCAACATTTTTGCTTGTTCACTAATTTGACTTTTTTTTCCCTCAGTACATAACGTGAAGTATTCAAACTGAGCGTCGGTGTCGAATGAGTTCAACCCCCTTCACGTAACACAGTCGACTCCTTAAGTATAAATCATGACTCCAAGCAAAAAAATATTGGAAACTCAAGTTTCTAATTAAATTCAGATAGCTAAAATGCACTGAAATGGCAGGTTTGTTGTATAAGTATGTGTTGTGACACCTCCACGGAGTGAAATTCGCAGTTTTGACTGAGTAATTGCGTGTTGGAACAAGAACTCATCAATCATTCCACAGCTTGATTCAGACGCTGAATCCACGCCAGCGTTAAAGCACAGAACGTGTGGGTAAAGACGCGCCGCGCGCCGCTGCGAAGCACCTAAACGAAGAGAAAAATGTGTTCGCAACAAGCCGCGTGAAGGCACAACCATCAGAGACACACACACACACACAAGCACAAAACACAGCAGTAACAAACCCAAACTATATCTCACATTGGAAAGCAGACAGAAAGATTAAAGAAGAGTCTGTAAGTTTCAGATCACATCGATGTTAGCTTCAACGGAGCGGGCAACCCCAGAGGAGACGATTCTCAGAGAAGCTCCAAGAAGCCTGCACACAACAAACTGTGGTCGGCAGGCGGATCTCCGTCAGCACTTCACTTCTGTCGGCTGGTTGTTTCTTTTCAAGGCAAAGTATTGATTCAACTTTGCTCTCTGAAGTCCAACACGGAGGCCTAGTGGCATTCTGCAAGTCATGTGGCGGGCACCTCTCATGTTATATCGCAGGCGGTGCCAGTAGATGTCTGAGTGGTCCTCGAGGCAGGCAGAGAGCGAGCTCACCGAACAGATCCAATCAGATTATCAGGGGTGTGTCTCCAAGGTCAAAGGTCACAGTTTGAGCCTGATTTTAATCATCTTGTTATCTTTTGTCCCACCTTTTAATATAGACGGATTATTTTCGTATTTATTTGAAATGACAGTTTCAACTCACAGGTGAGTCATCTGAAAATCAATGAATTACACGACATAACAAGAATAAAACAGTGTAGCTCAGAATTGGCCTGATATTCACCTCTTCGGGGTAAAGTGTGGTTGAAAGGTCTGTGCAATGATCAGAAATAGTGATGAGGTCAGACTCACTTCCTTATCACCTCTGCTTTATGAGATGCTCTGTCAGACGTCCGTCATTGAACAACTCTTTAGTCCTGTCAGATTTGGGGGAGCTGCTCCTTCCAGCTTGGGAGATGAGCACCGGGAGTTTTGCAGATTTCAGCACGAGTCCGTCAGTTCCTCGGGCAGAACACATTTCCATGTTTGCTCTCTCCAGGAAGCAGTCGCGCCTTCATATGGTGTTCCAGGATACATGCAGGCAGGAACCGGCGCTTCACCGGGGAACAGGTCTACAGATATAAGGTTTATTGCTTTACAATGTGGATGCTCAAAAAACCCGACGAGTCAGGAGACGAGCACTGGCAGGAGGCACATCGGGGGGAGCTTTACACCCACTTTCTGTTGTTGTTGTTTTGCATTCTCGCATCCAAAAAAAAACACACACACACACACAACAAGCAGTAGCTTCAGCAAATGGAAATAATTCCTGAAATAGATTGTCGCTCCACGTCTCACATGCATCCAGGTCTCAGACTGAGATCAGGTTGAGATGAAAAAGAGCACATTTGGAAAAAGAAAGGTTGGTAAATTGCGAAATTAAAGGCTCTAAATCAGAATGAGTCTCTTTCTCACATCTCCCTTTCAGCTCAGTTTTTCTCTATTTCCCTCACTCTGCCCTCTATCCCTCTCTCTCTCTCCCTCCCTCTCCCTCTCTCTCTCTTCCACTCCAGTCGCTCACCTCACCCATTATTCCAGAGCTTGTGTGAAAAGGGTAATCGCTCAAATCATTCAAAGGCAACTATCTGTGTTTGACACTGGGGAGCATAACCATCATCACAAGCAGCCGCTAATGGCTCTCTCTGGATCCAGCAAAAACGCTCGGCGGCTCAGCCTAGCGCAGCCCAGCGCAGCAGGGCCAAATGCTGTGGGCACTACAGCGCTGCAGCCGGGGCCAAATTTTACCCTAATGAATTTGGACCTTGCCAGGTTATTGCAAAAGGCAGCCACGGCCATCCAATACCCTCCTAGATGATCTGAAGCGACTCCCGTGGCCACCGTTCATGCCAGGGAGCCCGGTGCCATGTGGAAACGGAGGGAATGGCGTTGGGTTGGGGGGGGGACGGTGGCGGTGGTGATGGAAGGGGGGGGGGACTGTAGCTGTTTTTGTCTTTGGCAACCGTCTGCTCAGCTCAACCGTTCATTCCTGCACACATACAGATACACACACAGGGGCCTACAAGTGAATGCGGGCATATCCACATTCACCTACACACACACACACACACATGCAGAGCTCTGGTACACATAAACAAAAGGAAGCTCCGTTATGTGTGCGCGCTCACATGCACATCCACACACTCCCAAACCGCTCGCTGTAATGAAGCCTGAAGAAAATGGCACGATATCCTATTATTTCCAGTGTTCAGATTTGGGGAGAATGTGTTTTTCCTCCCAATGCACAATGAGCATATTGATTTTCCTCTCTCTTTCTCTCTCTCTCTGTAAATTGCCCAGAAGCTTTTTTGCATATTGTATATCGAGCTGTGGTCCAGTACGCATTGAAATGCACTGGGCCTCTTTTTTTTGGTGGTTGTTGTTGTTTTTTTATGGCTTTTGAAAGGCGATGAGACAGCCTGGAAATCTGTTTGCTTGCACTAATTTTTTGCACGCATTTCCCTTGTTAAGAGCAGATTTTAAGCAGATGCATAATCACAGAGGCAGTGAATGTGTCCAACTAGCCAAATACTGGGAGCTAAACATCCGTGCAGCTTCTCTTCCAGAGCAGCGCTGTTTGGTTGCACTTCATTTACGAGCCACTTGATTAGAATGGAACACCTCGCCACTTATTGGGACTCCTCTTCTTCTTCTTTCTCCCCCTCCCTCCAATCCCGGTGTCTTTATCTCCCATCTCTTCGTTCCATTACTTTCCACTCCCTTCCGTCCCTCCATAACCCATCTCCTTCCTTCCCTGCACCATCTCCTGTAACACACACCCTGTTGTTCTCTCTCCCTGCCTGTTTTCATCTGTCCAATATGCTCAAGGCCCCCCAGCTGTGTTACAGGTAGCGAAAGTCTCCTTCAATTAGACATAATCATCACTCACGGTCAATGATTGTGCTAAAGGCTAACTTCCAGTCTATGAGGGGGCCCTTCGCATCTAATGCACTGATTCAGCTTGTCTCAGCCAACTTCTCTGTCTGCTGAAACCAAAGCAATTTATTCGTCGCCCAAGGCTCTTTTGGCAACAGCCAGTTGAGCAAGCTAACAGAGAGACAGATAGAGAGACAAGAGGGGGGGATGAGAGAGAAGGAGAGAGAGAGAGAGAGAGAGAGAGAGGGAGAGGGAGGGAGAGCATGAAGAAGGGGGGGAGAGCTGCAAAGAGGACTCTCTTTTTCTCTCTCTGAGATACAATTTAATCAGAGACATCTGTGCACAGGCAGGCAGCTTTTCCTTGGAGGAGACTTAAGCAGAGTCTTAGTTAGGGGGCTGTGTTTGAAGTGCAGGGGAATTATCACTTTCTTCCAATAACAGTGCCAGGGATGGAGAGGGAAAGGGAGAGCGTAGAAAAACAGAAAATCTAGTTAATCTGCTTCATCCCGTTGTGCCGGGGTGTGCTCCGGACACATGAGAACCAAATCCAATCATCAGACAGGAAAGGCGCACAGCTGACCAATCAAGTTACCACCTCGCCGGCCAAATCGACAAGGCCGAAGGAAATTAAGTGCTGTAGGTTTAAAAGCAGCAGCAGCAGGAGGAGGAGGAGGGAATGGGTGTTTTGATGCGTTAGCTCATAAGCAATACGTGACACTGGCTTTTATGTCATCCGTAAGCATTATAACTTAACAGTACGTCAAGTTCCGTGAGTGTTCACTTTTGGAATGCGAAACTGTGTTGTTCCTAACAGCAGGCATCTGTGCCCTTTCTAAGGTCCCTTTTTATTCCCTTAACAACTCATTACTCATGTCTCCAACTGAAATGCAATGAGTCACTAGGTAGAAATACAACATGACGTCCCGCCATTGGTTCATTTACCTTCTTTTTTTTTTTTTTCCTTTTCCTTTTTTTTTTCAATCACCGACATCATGCTCAGACTGGCCAGCCTGTGAGGAGACATAATCTGGGTGAAGTCTGAGAGCGAGGCGATAACCGCCCAAGAGTCGGACAAGAAGGTTAAAAGGAAAGACAGTTCTTGTCATCGTGTGCTTCGCCAAAGGTCAAGAGATATTTGGAAGCTCATTCCGTGTGTGTGTGTGCGCGCGTGCGTGCGTGTGTTCGTGTGCGTGCGTCAGCGCGTGCATAGTTGTGTGTGTTTTTGTGTGCTCTCCTCAGGTGGACTCTGAGTGTGTGTGAGTGCTCGTAATTGCCCTGAGCGCGTATCTTTTCTGTGCGTGCGTGTGTGTGTGTGTGTGTGCTTGTGTGTGCTTGTGCGTGCGTGTCTGTGTGTGTGTGTGTGTGTGTTCTGGATATCTCAGAATAAGTGAAGTAATGGAAGCGCAACAGAGATAAAGACCCGGAGCAGTTTGGAGTCACAGTTCAACGAGGCTGAGTGTTGCCAGACGGTGCCGTCATCACTCTTACATCAAAGGTCTGCAGTTTGCTTGAAAGTGGTTATGATGATTTATCTAATACGATAAGCGCCATGGTAACTATATTGTTTGAGCAACTGGTGGCTACACGGAACGATTCTCTGAGCAGGAACCCACATATCTGGTTTTATTTCTGTGTGTTTCAAAGTAGAACGCAACGAGGATGAAACTGAGCTGAATCGGACTGCAGTAATAAACACTAAGGTTGAATTACAACTAAACATTGTGTTTATAAATCAAACCATTAAGTCGAGTGCTTCCATTCTTGTCTCCCAGCCTGCCGGTGAGCTGCCCCTTTTGGAGCAGGATGTACAGTGTGATTTGTTTGGGAGTCGCAGCTTCACGGGGGCACAGATGAGTTACAAAGTGAGCAGTAAATCAATCAGGCCGACTGCTGGATTCACTGGAATCGTAACAAACACATGCCAAACAATGATGAGCTTCTTTGTCCACCCCCCTACACTCCCACCCCACCCCCCCGCCAACACACATAAGCAAACTCATTCACAAACGCGCACGTACACATAGGCTGTGATTACAGCTTGGGAAAGTAGTAATTTAGTCCATGATTACAATCTATCAGGCTGCCTGGGGCCAGACTCTGAGAAGTGTCTGTCTAAATGACACTTTAATAAGACGCCGTCAAACACACACTAGGTACAAGCACACACGCCGGCACACCCTGCTGCAGACTCACTGGTAGCTACGTTACACAAACAAATACACACACACACACACACAGACAAAAAGAAAAAGGAAGATTTAAGCATACAAGTAAAAAAAAAAATGCATTCTTACAAAACTGTGGAGTAAAGAAAGTTGCTGCAAAAGCGTGCACAGCGAATGCTGCCAGTGCTACTTGCATGCATGAATGCACACTCACACTTTTTCTCTCTCTCTCTCTCACACACACACGCACAAAGATACACACTCCAAAGATGGCATCTAGAGTGATTACTTTTATCACTCACTGTGTGTCAGCCATGCATCATTTCAGATGAACGCGCGCGGCTCCCCTCCGTCTCTCTCTTTTACTGCCTCACGCTGAATAAATGCAAATGAAGTTGTTTTGGAACAGATCTCATGCAGCAAAATGAATAATGTTTCTTTGTTTTGGTGTATTTTTTATTTTTTTTCCCCTCTCTCCAGACTCAAGCTCACACTTGAGTTTCAGCCACGCAGACCGCGGCGGCTTCATCCTCCTCGTGCTCATCTGGTTTTAAAGGTTGAAGGAGGAGAAGTAAGCTGAAAAGACCATTTCTTTTCAGTATTCATATATAATGTCAATTGTGTTGAAAAAGCATAAATATAAAACAAATATAGATTAACAAACTTTTTTGAGTGAAGTAGTGATACATTTATATTTGATGGCTGCTTTTTTCCTCCTCAAATAAGAGTTAGAATGATCACCATGAGTGTATTAATACGTGGATGAGAGATGTCGTTCAGTAAAGTGAACCTCTTCAAACAAAAAGAGGAAAAACAAAACCTGAGTGAAAAAAAAGCTTCCCAGCAATTACTGTGAGAGACAATTTATCAAGCAGCCATCTCAGATTTCAAAGGTGTTCCTTCGCCTACACCAGCACATGTTTTACATATTTTGTCTTGCTCAACAACCAGTTGTTAGATTTGTAATGTTAATGTAAGTCACTTCAATTCAATCACTCTCATACATAGCATAGTTTGACAGGGGCAGCGGGAGCATGCGGTTCAAGGTAAGTGCTGTTTCTTTTTGGATCGTATGTTTAAGTGAGCGGCACGTTGGTTGAGGGCCACTTTGTACACCGCTGGCTGTGCAGCGTGCAGCAAAATGGCTCAAACAGAAAGAGATGCTGGCAAACCTGAAACGTCACATGCTGTCATTTTGCTTGGGCTTCAATAAAATTCCGATAAAATAGTGTCAAACCTCAGAAGTCAAAATTTTCACCCATGAGGGACTGACTCATAAAAAAAAATCAAATGCTTATAATCAAATGATCAACCTGCTAATGGCTGAAAGAATACACGCTTTGATTTCACTCGCAGGCAAACACCTGCGCTGACGTCAGAGGACTGAGTCAAAAACTAATCTAAAACCCGCAAATTATCAAGACGCAGTGACTCAGCCAGGTATTAACACCTGTTGGAAGAAAGCTGAGTCAGCCGAAAACTTCAAACTGTCCAAAACCACAAAGAACTACCCCCAAAATCTAAACGTATTTCTCATACAACAGAAATCAATCACTGCCTCTAATAAATCCAGTTGAATCCTGCTCATGTCAGTAACGTGAGAAGGAGGAGGTATTAATTTTAGACCTTGGAATTATGCTGACGAGCCACTATCCTGTGCTCACAGTTTAACTTCACAGAACTGCCTGTGGCTGAATCAAAAGCACACGTTTTCCTGTAAATCAGGCTTGAGTACACAGAAAGGTGGCTCACATGTGGGGAACAGGGACAGAACATGGACAAACGCTCAGTCCACAAAATGCTTGTGTGTCATTAGGAGTCTCAACAAACTTACAAGTACTCAGCTGTATGACACACACACACACACACACACACACACGCACACACACACACACACGACATTCCCTCTGATGTAAAAAAAAAAAAAAAAAAGAATCGAGCACAATTCAGCACACCGGGAGTGTGCAGACAGACACCGAATCCTCCTCTGTTCACATCTTTCTTCGAGACTCTCTGTATTTTGCTGTCAGCAAGATACATTGACCCCCCCCCCCGTTCTGTGTGTGTGTGTGTGTGTGTGTGTGTCTGTGTGTGTGTGTGTGTGTGTGTGTGTGTGTGTGTGTAGCGTGCGTGTGGGTCT
>JAUESE010000010.1:11276338-11291959 GCA_032274725.1 Malacoctenus triangulatus
GTAGATTACAACTGTAATCTACAAACTAAGGCTGAACTTCCATTATTGTGACACGTCAATGATTAGTGGTCACTGGATGCCAAATAGAAATCCTCTCATCTTCCGCTTGACTTCTGTTAAAACAGAAATATGGTAGGAAAGAAAAGAGAGAGAGAGAGAAAAGCTTTCTACTAACTTCCTCAACAGTGAGCAGCAGCAGCAGCAGCACGGTGGCCCAGCAGTGACCTGCGTCTGATCTTTATTAGAGATAAGCAGGGAGTGTCGGGATAAGTCGGGAGCGAGTGTTCTGATCCGACACACTTGTTATTGTGATCAGCGCTAATGCTGTAACCCAACGATAAACACAAGCTGTCTAATAGCAGCTCAGACAGGGACGGGGAGAAGTGGCACTCTCTCCGGCCTTTGATGGTGAAGCCCTCACTTTGAAGTGTCGAGCCGTGTGTGCATGTGTGGCCGCAGATAGAAAGCCAAATCTCAGCCACATATTCCTCATCAGATACCACTCAACTTACCAGTTGGTCTCGCCCCGACTGTCCCCTCTATCAGCAACCAGGATCATCATGTTCATAGCTCACAGAGAGCACAGATGGACAGCACACATCGTTTTGAGACGAACAAAAATGTATTTCTTTCTACCAGAGGATCAAGTTGTATTGATATTCATACAATAGCAACATATGAAAATTACGTCTATTTAGTAGAGAAGCTTCTCTTTTGTGCTTCAACGTATGACAATCAAGCACAAAATCTTCTTTCTCTTTCTTTTTTGTTTTTGTGCCTGATAAAAATCAAGCAGTACTTTGTTTCTGGAATAATTTCTTCTCAATACCTGTTTCAAATATGGTTCAAAGACCTGCCTACTTCACTTACTTCATTTAAAATTTATCTCAATTTTTTTTGATTCAGTAAATATTCCGAGCCGACGTTTCTGTAGTTTCAAGCTCGCTTTGCTGATACTGTTTCATTTTTGTGTGGAAATGGAGTATTTCTTCACTGGCGCATGACTACTTTTTAGTCAGACTTCATAAATATAAAGAACAGACACACATCAGGGTTGGAGATATTTTGACAAGAGGACCAAATTGTCATGGTTTGACGCAGGACTCGGTCCTTGTGTGTTGTTCACTGTCAGCGGTGGTCAGTGTCCAAAGTGGTCCCCAGAAGGAAAATAGGTTACCCAGCAACCGGAGGGTCACGAGCTGCCGAGACGTTCCAGGAAGTGCATGTAGTGGAAACCAACCTTCACTCCTGTAAGTGAAACTGCCACAGAACTGCGTCTGAAGCTGGGAGAACGCCCGAGATGATCGGAGGGCCGGAGGCTTCGTCTGCTCTGAACTTCTCAAAATTTGAAAAGCACACCTCAAAAATAACAAAACAAAAAAAAACCAACCCCATCATGGGACAGTTTCTGGAATCTAAAGCAGACAAAAGATACTTCCCACCTGCTCTTATTTTGAAGGCTCCAGCTTTTTAGACAAGTGCATGTGACTTTCTGCCTTGGCTTCACTGTCATGTTTGACAAATCAAACTTCGTAGAGGGGGTCCACAGCCCCTCTTACCGGCAATTTAAGGGAGCTCCAGTGGGAAAAAGAAAAGGTTTCAAGCCACACCCGTAAAAACTGAACAAAGCGTCAATAAATCACTTCTGTTCTTCCAAAGTAAATAAGGATCCTCGCTTGGAGGTGTGAAGGTTTTCGTCTGTGCTCCACAGAACTGCCGGGGAGATCTTACTTATTCATGTGTTGCTGTTTCTGCGAGTTACCCCAAGCTGCACAAACACTTCGGATCAGTTTCACATGTGCCGGAGCTAAAGAGCCGTGTTAGACAAAGCCCGCTAAACCTGAACCTCCGAAGCGATGTCAGGTGTTTTGTACGATTATTAAGGAAAGCTACCAGTTCATATGTAAGCGGGCGGAAGACATGATGGAATCCCCACTCTATCCGGGTTAAACAACACTCTGTCAAACAGGGAGACGAGATAATTATAGCTGTGTGAGAGTGTGAACTCGGGGCACGCGCGGGGAGAACCCTTTATTAGGCGCTCGGTAATTAGGTGTCAAATAGCTGCGGTGTGTGAATGCTGTCTTATCTGTCAACTTTGGTGCTTCTTGGGAGAATTACATTTTGGGAGGACAAATCACCATCCACCCCCGGTTACTCCGGCAAAACACTGCTCAGACTCATTTCGTGTGCCGGAGATCTTTTAGTAAACTGGAGAGCGAAGCGCCGCTCAGATCAGAAGCCCGTCTCGGTCCTTCCTGCTGTCCATCATCGGTCTCCACCAAGTGTTTCTGGCAGCAACATTGTCAAAAACAATCCACTAATCAATCACTTAATTGATTATCTTGGTGAATAATTGATCACGTTTCACAACACGCTTCTTCTCATGTTTTTTTGAGAGCCAGCGATTGGGGAGAAGCGCGAGGCACTAATGTATACATTGCTTTAATCAAGCTTTTGATCTTCAGTACAATTCGGCGATAAGTCAATTAAAACTAGGCCTGCCAAAAATAAATTATGCAATAATTTTATTAAAACATTTATCAGCCGGGCTTATTATAAATGGATGATTTCCAGTTGAAGACAGCCAGATGAGATGAACAAGTCATCAGATTGGCTTCTTCTCCATCTCTCAACTTGGTTGTTTACCATTTTGCATGCAGATTGTTTTTGATTATGGAGTCCCATCTAGTCGGCTGTTTTTGCCTCATTCCACTGCATCCAGGGGAGTGGCTGCTTTCTGACATCACCAACTGGCAGCCTGAGATTTGAAAAGTCATCCTGTCCTTCATCGGCTGCTTTTATCTCCACTTCTTCTTCTTCTTCTTCTTCTGCTCTTTTTTTCACCTCCCACCCCCCTTTCCCTGTTTACTTATCAGGAAACGACAAATCCAGATTTGGCCTCGAACACACTGTGCGGCTCGGTGCTGTCCTCGGGGCATGTTGGGTGTCAGAGAGCACGCAAATGCAACCCTGCCTTGAGGAATTGTCAGTGAAAATGCTCCCACCGAATCAATCTCTCATGGGCCTCATGAGACATGGGTTTGGGCGTGAGGATAAACACCAGGGAGAAAATATAGAACTCCGGCGTTCGCCCCGTGCCTGGGTGCAAGTTTGACATTTTTAAGTTGACAAAACAGACAATATGGCCCAGCGAAACAGTAATGTGACCCGGTGACATGTCCTTAAATCCCCTCCAAATGCCTTTGAAAGCGATACCGACTGACAGCCACTGTATTTATTTTCTCCGTCCGTATCTTCGTTTATATTTTGGACTTTTTCTTTTTTTTCCTGTGACACGAGTCGAGTTGTGGAAATCAAAGTCATGGAAAGTTGCTGCGGGCCTCCTTGGCAAACAACACGTAAATCCCAGTTACTCAAGGCACAGCTGCCATTTTTAGGGGCTTTGGTGGTGGTGGTGGGGGGGGGGGGGGGTGCTGGTTTTTGTAAATTAGAAGGTTCAAGTGAAGACCAGACAAAAAAAAAGAAAAAGACAGCAGGAAGACAAAAACAAAACATAAGGACAATTATTTCGTAAGTGTTTTTTCTCTGTCTGTTTATGTGATTCTTCTGGGCATTTTGGAACCTGTTGACACAGATTATTCAGGTAGAGGCCTGAGGGGCTGGCTGAGGGCGCTAAGCCGGGGCCACTGTGCACATCTCAGCGCTTCTCTGGAATGGCTGCCAGCTCCGTCTGCTCGGCTGTGATAATGGAGCCTCCATTCCCCTCTCTGTGTTGTGTGGAAATGTTTCCATTAGCCTTTGACAAGAAAAGTCCTCTCTGCAATTTAGTCCATCTTTTATGTCCATCTTGTTTCTTCCAGCATGCAGATTTTATGCCTGCCTCCCTCTCTTCCTCTCCCGCTCTCTCGCTCGCTCGCCTCCTCGCTCTCCCTCTGTGTCTTGCCTGCGTAGTCTGCTGCTTGCTTACACCCCTCGAGCACTGCTGGAATGCTGGGGTGAGATAAAGAAGAAGGCCTCGCTCTGAGCAGGTTCGAGTGTTTTGCTTTTTTAAATCAATGACCTTTTGGGGGGAGGATTGTAAACACAAGGGATAAACTATGGTTTGACAGAGGCTCTTCCAATTCAAATGCGGTCTCTCTCTCTCTCTCTCCCTCTCCCCCTCTCTCTCTCTCTCTCTCTCGCTCTGTCTCTCAGTGGCCATTCGAAAACATGCACTTTGACGGATGAGTTTAGTATGACAGAATCATAACACATTGCTGTTTGAATGGTACCCTTGTTTTCCAAATGCACTCACGTCCACCGACACGAGCACATCTGGAAATTCTGATGTGACCTTTATTTGCATTACTAAGCTCATCAAATTTGAACAATAATTCACACATCCAGCTGAAACTAATGTGAAATAGTTTGGCAAGCGCCTGAAATGAGTGTAATGCAAATCTCATGTCTTTTTGTAGCACAAATAGGAACGGCGGCCAAAAGACTAACAGCTAGGCAATAATTCAGTCAGATGTGGAATACACTTAGAGCGCAGTGGGGAGAGACAGCAAGAGACAGGGAGGGAGAGAGAGAGAGAGAGAGAGGGGAGGGCCATTCAAAGGCTAAAGCCTTTCGGCCTGGCACATGATCTGGACTGGTGAGCCAATATGAGACAAATTGCGGTCCTCAGTGACTGTGAATTAAGTTGCTTATAGTGGATGGCTTCCTGAACCTCCGCCGGTCTTGAAGATCCATGATCCGTTCACTGCTGTATGAGACTGTTGAACCAACATATGAAATTGAGATTATATGTATGGCCCATTATGGCCAAGATGTTTGGAAATATTTAAAAAAAAAAAAGAAAAGAAGGAGAATAAGTGATGCTGGAAAAGCAGCTCTTGTCCATTGGAAGGAAACATTTCCATTAATGCCCAATTGAGAATTAAGAGTTTTGTTTGGATGTAGCATCTCTTTGTTCAATAATGGGAAAGTTCCTTTAAGTTCCAGCTGCTTATGCTTAACTCCTGTTTACTTACCAACAACAGTCCATGCAGTGATAGAACAACTTCTTTTAGGGTGCAAACTGAGTCCAGTTGAGCTGATTTATTGTTGTTGAGATTTGGTCTACGTATTTTCTCCTCGTTCAGTTGTTTTCGGCGATGGTCGCCTCAAGGTTCTGGGTTCAAACCCCGGTGGAGCCTTTCTGTATGGAGTTTGCATGTCTTACCTGTGTGTGGGTGGGTTTTCTCCCAGTAGATTGGTTTCGTCCCACAGTCCGAAAACATTCACAGAGTCAATTGTTGGCTCTAAAATGTCAAATGGGCTAAGATAAATGGAAAGAAACATTAAATACATTTGAGGAATCCATGTTAGTAGGTATGAAATAGTATAAATACACAGTTTGTCGCTAATGTGTTGCTGCCTCTCATGGACGACAATCAGGAAAATAAACACAATTGTCCACAAGCAGATTGTTCATTACAGGAACGGGGCCTCTCATCCATGACCAAACAACACAGTAGTGAGTAATTGTCCGGTTGTAAATGAAAGTGAAACATGTAGCCTGTAGCAAGCCATGCAAGCCTGTGAGCCCGAGTGCTAATTCAACCTCTTGTTTTGAAAATTAAAAAGTCAGCAGGACTCCACTTCCCCGAATGTTGGAGATACTTCCTACCTAAAAGGAAATGAACAACGGTGAGAGGCCCTCGGATAGTTTGACTTATGTACAGAAAGACGTTGAAGAAATCTCATCAAGAAATTGTCAGAAAGTTCTTATTGCGTGACATGGTTGAGCATATTTAAATATATATATATTTGTGTGGCTTTGCATGTGTGTTCATATATATCTACAGCTAACAGCAGGAGGTGTTTGTTGATTGACAGACTTCTCTCATTTCCTCGGGGGCAAGGTAGCATGTACTGTTGCATCAGGTGACTGCAGCCGTGAGACTGAGGAGCATATGAAATCCATTAACTCTTGGTGTTATTATTTACCGACCCCTCTGAAACCACAAATGAAGGTCACATATCTACAAACGCAGCCAGCATGTTACCTGCACCATATCTCGCTGTATCACTAATGTTTGTGCCACATCTCTCATCAAAGAGAGGGGGGGGGTGATATTAATGTGGCTCGTCGCGTGTGATAAAATATGCAGGAATGTGAGTGACAAACATACAAAGCCGGTGTTGACTGTCGCGGTACATCGTCCCCGTCCGTCAGAACGGGGCGGGAGCGCCGGCAGGATGGGCTTACACGAGCTGAATTGTCTGCTCTTAAATTTGGAGTAATGGCTGATTTACTGCTGGGCTACAGATGCACTTTGTTGAGAGGCTCACTGCGGGGGAAAAAAGCATTCTGGAGGTTCGGTCGTTCGCTGGCCATTTGTCATTGAAAACCAGAGTGTGCGAGCATTGTTCAAAGTTATCACGCCACAGAACAGATGTGCTGCCTTTTTCCGGTCTCGCGGAGCTCGCCCAGTCACACTTAATATGGATCCACTGTCACATTCGCCTCACAAGTGTTTGTAGGATAAGTGCCGGGTTTCACCGAGTGTTAAAAGCTTAATCCATCCCAATGTGTGAAACTGAGAAGTATTTTGTTCACACCAGAAGGAGTAAATTGACTGAGGTTTTGGTGTCAAGCACTTTGCTTTGCCATAAAAGGTTGGGGGTCAATAACATGACCCGGCGTAATGACTTAACTTTCAGCCAACTGTTTAAGACTGGCACGCATGTACTTCAAACCGGCCGAAGTTCTGGAGCAGACTACCGGACCGCGCCGTAAACAACGAGTTCTGTTTTATCGCCTCACACGAACGTCGTAAATTTGCCGGAAACAAAAGCTTCTCGGACAGCGGGCACGAATAGTTGAGGACATACTGTAGAATTACCGCTTTAAGCTCAGTTGAGGCTGTGGCTTCCAGCGTGGTGATTGGTGGTACAGTAAAGCGGTGGGATTTCAGCAGTAGGGGCATGTTTGCTGGAGAGTTTATGGATTTGTCATTGGAAAAGACCAGATCTCCATGTTCCAGACTTCTAGAACGCATCAATTTGATTCCAAATAAGACTCCCGCATCGGGCCCCCCATTCCCTTATCAGCGAACATGTCCACGTCAGTCTCCAAGATTTAGCCACGGCTAAATTCCTGCGTATTTAGGCTGGCTGAATGATATGGACATCTACGCAGTTCCAATAGCTGCAGGCAGCGCCTCTTGAATAGCATTTTGTACATAAGCTTTAGCTTACTAGCCTAGGATACCAGGCCAATGCCTTATCCCTGTTAACAGAGACCCTTCTAAGACAGGATTAGTGGGGGAGATAGTCAGCGACAAGGGGGGACGGTCCATCTCCTGGGAAGCACCACCGCTAACCCAACCGTAATTGCATTTGTTTAGATAAGGAGATCACAGCGGAATCGAGGACTGTTAGTCCAGCAATGCAATGTGATTTCCAATTTACGGCATCACAGTGTATAGAAAACAAAATGCCTGTAAACAAGATGCTAGACCTGTCATTGTACTCTTTGTCTCTATTCTCCCTCCACTGTCTGCCTTTATTTCACTCCAGCCACTGAGAACACACAATTATTCCCTTTAAATCGACCAGCTGTATCACACCAAAAATACTGATGCTGGGAGGCTCCAGGTGAGAAGGTATGCCAATATTCATTAAGGGAAATTATATGGGGGAGGTCAATGAGCGAGTATTGACAACACACTCACACACACACCACGATGCGAGACAGTGAGTGACATACTGTAGGAGGGGGGAAATATACTAAAAGCAACCTGACTTTCAGGTGTGACCTTCCACTCCTCTCCTAGTCTCCCATTCCTTTATGGGTTAACCATCCTTAATGCTTTATGTATGCCTTGTGTGACACTCTTTGCATAAATGATACCAAATAATTGGGATTTATAAATTATTCATTGTGTATTAATGCAGGTGAAATGGCTTTTTGGCTTGGACTGCTGTCTGTCGTTCAGAAAATAAAAGAGGAGGAGGTGGGTATCATAGATACTTTGCCAGGGGAGAAAAAAAATAAATACCCCCTCAGAAATATATGCAATCAAAATGCATGAGCCTTGCATGGTCAATGCAGAGATACTATAACAGGGTTTTTGATTTTTGTTTATTTTTTTGGTTTTGTTTTGGTTATTTTACATACGATATCTGATGAAATCATTACAATGATTACAAGTCTTTTAATCTCACAGTCTGGTCTAGTTTAAAGCCTTCTTTGTTCACTATGGAGCCACGTTTTTACACCTCAGCCTTCCCAAGTAAAACCCATGTGAGGCTGCCACTGCAGACAGCACAACACAACAATAAGTCGAGTCACTGAATCACATGAGGACGTTTGTGGTTCGGGGGCCTTACAGACTACAAATGATCAGAGCGACTTCCTCTGTTGCATATCTGACACAATAAATATGGCTTCAAAAATAAAAATGAAATGTTTATGCACGGCTTTATTAACATTTACATCTTGCAACTACTGAATCTTTTGACACAAAATAACCTGCTAAGTAACAACTTCTTGCCCAGACTTCTGCTAAGTGACTGAATGTTCTGCAAAGATGTTTCTTCATCACTCAGAGACATTGTTTGTGCGTGTTCTCACACCAGATTTGTTCAGTTTGAGTCTTCAGTCCAAACCAGTTCAACTTGACGTGCTGGTCTCAGAGCGACTGAACTTCAGTGAGAAAGCAAACGCACCAGAATGCAGACCGACTGTCCCACAAACGATACAAGCTGAAAATGCTTCTGTCGACTCACAGGAATGAGTGAGTCAGTGAAACGAACAACGTAGAACAAAGTGACGAGTGTCATTAACACCTGAGGTGCTTCTGTCTCCACTGTTTAAGTTTCTCTTTTGGTCACCGTGACGCTCCCCACGGTGTCACGCAGTCGTCATGGAAACATGAAGCTCCAGGTCATTACCGCAGCTCGAAGTCAGAGTGAAAGCGGACGATACCAAGTGAGACAGCTCTACACGCACTGGGAAAAAGCTTCAGAAATAAAGACAGCAAAAACTAAAAAACAACACCTCTCATTTACTCTTCAAACTGCTTCTCAGTCACAGCGTCTTTTTTTCCCTCTTTGTGTTTTTAAGAAACCAGGTTTCTTCCGACGGCTTTGTTGTCCTCCCCTCAGCTTTCCAGTTCCCCTATTCTTATCCTGAACCCTATGCATGATATCATAATTACAGGGCTCTTATGACCCGACTTTAACATGTGCTGACCCAAACATTTGGGAGCTGGAGACGCTCAAAGTATTTGGACTGACAAAGAGGAACCCTACTCCTTCCCTGGGCACGTTTTAGTGCGACATAATATTTCTTTTGGCAGGGGTCATGGGTGACTTGGCGTACATCATCACTAACTTATTAGATCTTGAGGCAATTAGCCGAAAACAAACAGGCCAGACAGACCAGCTATTGAGTTGCCCGAACAGGGAGAAAATAGCCTATGGCACTCAGTCATTTCAGTGGCTGCATCAAAGAGGAGTCCGTGGCATCAACAGAAAGAAAGAAACACATTGTTGCGGTGTAACGCCTATACAGTACCAGGGGCTTAGCGCATTATTTTTCCAGTGATTCAGGTTACAGGGCCAACTTGCCCCAGTATAATAGAGTGGTCGAAAGAACTTTTCACCTGAACACTATATGCAATGTGCAGCCTGGTTAGTCTAGGATTAAAAATCCATTTGGGGTCCTCCCCTGACATGGGAAATTAAGCCTGTAGATTATAATGCGGGAGCTCGTTCTCTGTCTGTCACCGGGGTCAAGGGGACATCTTGATGCGCGGTGCCATAATCACTGCAACAAGACTGCCCACCGAAATCTTAAACCGCCCTGCAAAGAGGGGGTGGGGGTATCACTTCCTCATATAATTGTCTGCAATAATTACAAATTGTCTTTTCACTCGCTCTGGGACCAGAGACAAGTTGGACTGAGGAGAGCTGCTCCTTTTGGACCGCTGTGATGTGAGCTCCAAAGTTTGTCTGGAGCCTGGTTACGTGTTGAAACGCTGCTCAGAAACGCCGATCTGAGTGGGAATTTGTGTTCGAACGGCAGAATAATAAAGCCAGAAGTACGCAGCCACTTGCAGCCACAAAGCAGGCAAACAGGAAAGCAGCTCCACGTTTGCTTCTTTTTATTTTTTTTTTTCTCTCTCCTCTCACACATATGTTGCTTGCCTACAGTGTGGGAGTCATGCACCTGTGCGTGCGGATCCCGCAACTTCTGTGATGATGTTTGATCTCTCGGCAGATCAGAGCAGGTATGAGGCATCTTCGCCACTTATCAATTATTCCACAATTGAACACAACAGACAGACGTTTGAGAAACAAAAGGCACTTTCATCGGCCTCTCCGGGGTGGAGACACGGGGAAGAAAAATGAGAGTCTTTTGGCTTTTCAGACTTATCAGTTTCATGTGAATGGTCACTGGAATGCCAAGATTTTAGTCGGCCTTTTTTTCCCACCAGATTTCAGCCTTTCTCTCTCCTTCCTCCTTCTTTTTTTTTTTTTTTTAATTTGTTCACCATCCCCTCCTCAGGATCTGGTTCCTGGACATGCTATGCCAAATTACCTGCAGTATCAGTTGTGCCACTGGCGATGCATTGTAAGCTTGTAAATTCCACACGGAGCCCTCAGAAGGATTTGCCTCGCCGCTTGTCACTAACTTCATTGTCTTTGGAGAGTGGCAGCGCAGAGGAGACGCCTTCTGAAGTTGAGAGCTTAGGCCGGGTATTATCATAACAAAATAACTACGTGCACTGGCAAGATGAGGAGCTGTTGCGAATCGGGGGTCTCAGATCAGATTGGATCAGGGTCATTTTTCATGCGGATGACCCAGACATGTCATTTTATTGGTCTTTCACTGAAGTTACCACTTCACTGTTTCTTACACCAGGAATACAGTAGTCTGGGCTGGTAAAATACAGTGTGAATGCAACATCACTCAAAAAGGAAACTTGTTTTTTTCTGTGTCAGACACATGAAGCACTGACTTTTATTGGTCTCTGTGAAGATGATCCTCCTTTACAGCGTCTCTGCTCATAGATACCATTAAATCTATGACCTATTGTCTCTCTCGGCCATCACCAACTAAAAGCCAGCTTCTTTTTCAGCTTGTCGAGTTCAACTATTGTTTTAGTTGCACAGTTTTTGCTGCAAAGCTCTGACACACTCACTTGTTCACCACAATCCAGGAGTTTTAGTTGGGGAGCATTTTTTGTGGTGACTCAGTGAATGGAAGGACTTGTGTTAACTGAGAAATTACAGTAATGTAGTTCTAAAGAGATACTGAATAGGTGTCGATGGGGAAACTTTTTGCTTACTTGTTTGACACAACACACATTTTTCTGTTTTACATTAATTCAAAGATAAAACTGTAGAACACAGGTGACTGTGTACTCGTAGGTTTTTTTGAATAGAAAGTAAAATAGTTTGTGTAAAGCAGTAGTGTCCAACTCATTCGAGTTCAGGGGCCACGTGCAGCTTCATTGGCTCTCAGTTGGCCCAGACCAGCACGATTGTGTGTGAAAGAGCAAGTCTGAAGTTATTTTGAATACAAATGTGAATCCTGGAAGTGTTTCAATTTAATGCGCTTTTTTATGAAATCCTTTCTAAGAATGAGCCAAATTATCTTGGGAGAACCTCAAACCCGCGGGTGACTCTTCCCAAACTTTCCTTGTTAGCCTGAAGCAAGACGGTGGCGAGCTCTCACTGCAGTCTTTGTGGAATCATCGGTTCAAGTCCAGGTCTCGTTGTCGTGTTTTATCTGCAAATCAACTCATTCTGAACAAATTTAAAAAGACAAATTAAGTGTTAAAAAATTTGAAGGATACTTCTGCAAAGTCATCAGGTGAGCTCAAGCAAAATGCCTGAGGGCCAAAACCAGTATGCCAAAGGCTCCGATCTGGCCCCTGGGCCTCGTGTTTGACCCCCCCCAGTTTAAACCAAATGTATGTTCATGACGTTATAGGAGCCTTTCTATTGGCTGTCACACAAATAATGGATCTATTTCAGTTTATGAGGACTGCATAGATTTTTTTTGGATAGCCTCCAACATCAGGCAAACAAAGCAACAAGACTGGGGGTCTGCATTATGTTAATACACCCCAGTGCTTACTATTTAGCATTTATAGTCAGCAATGGATGTGACTAATATCCCTTACAATATCAGTGCACAAAGCTGCTTAACACAGCTCCCATGCTGATGCACTTAAAGAAATCACTCCTAATTAGTCTTTATTTCTCACAGAAACGAACAAAGGTCAGTCACCTCAGGTTTGTAAAACAGTCTTTTTTTTGCTCACAGTTAAAAATCACTTGAACACTCATTCACATCTGAGCAACTTACTGACTTTGCTGTTTTTACTCTGTGATTGCTCAGTACATATACAGTAGACATACAGTGGAAGAATAAGGTTAAAACAAACACTATTACGTGTTTCTTTTTTCCATTGGAACCATTTTCAAAACACGGGTGTTACTGTGACGATCCACACCAACCGTGTTTAGATGGAGGGGCGGAGCCTTAGCTCAGGGTCAGCAGGGTCGCCTCATACAGATGAAACTGTGACCTGCTGGCCAGCTTGGGCCTGCTTCTGATTGGCTGATTGGCTGATTGGTCCAATATTGGCATGTGAATGGTTCAACTTAAGACTCGGTCAGGCTTACTCCAACACTCATCAAAAAGCTTGCTGAAAGAAAGAAGCGAAGCTACTCGCACCTCTCCCTATGTGAGTGCAGCTCTCCCTACATGATAACCACACATACATCCATATTGTGCATCAAGCTGGCATTGTGACATTTCTCTCCTTGCATGCTATATGCCCATCATGTGTGTTACTGCAAGGCTGTGCTGTTTGCATCTTGTTGCATCACACTTTACATTTGTCTCTCTACCAAGCTGTTGAAAGACACAATAGAAATAGACCCGAAATCTTAAATAAATACAATACACCATTAATAAAAAAAAGACGTCTCACTACTTGGATTTGTCGCATCCTCGTGTAGATTTTGTGGAGGATTTCTTTCTAATTGCTGCACTTTTACAGGGTTTCCTTGTTCAAACAGCTAATCTCGTCTCGGGATACTTGTTAAACTATGAAAAAAAAAGAGACTCAGTCAAATTATGCAGCAGTAACAAAGACGGCGAGAACTTCCGCCTCGCATGGAATATCATGACCGAGGCCTCATCCTTAAGACTTCTGTGTGAACCGTGCCGGGGTGTTTATCTGGTGGCTGTGTGTCGAGGTAGATGATCTCAAGGGGGCTTGCCGGGTAGGTGGTGGGGTTGGGGCTGAGGGCTCATTGCCTATGCATGACAGTGTTGTAGGGATATTAGAATAACACTGACTATATTCTGTAAATGAAGAAGAGAAGCAAGCGAAGCCTCAGGAGTCCATTATGGATTTTAATAATACATCAAGGTAGTGTAACTGAATAACCGATCTCAGAGGGAAGAGAGGAGGATCAGGAAAGGAAAAATATGCATGTGACAGTTGGCTAATATTACAATATGAATTATGAAAACAAAAAGGACTTTTAGTTGATCTTGTCTTTCTACTTTTATTCATCTTCAGGCATTTTTGCTCTTTTTTTTTCTTTTTTTTTTCCCTGCAACTTCCCCCTGAATCCAGAACACGGTGTAAACAAATAAAAGTGGAGGAAAAACAGTTTGGCATCTCTGTAGATTAATTAATGTGCCTGCGACTTGGCATCACCGGGCGAAAATTATGTGCATAAATAATATCACTAATTAAAAAGATGCAGATTAACATGCAAATAATGTTAATGAGGATCTGCAATTCCAGAGTGTATTCGCATAACATCAACAATTTAATGTGTTGGAAGGACTGTGTTTGCATTACATTAATAAAATTCAAAGACCCGTGCATAGAAAATTCTGTCGGAGTCTGTGTTTCCACTTGTGAGTTGTAAATTCTGTGGGCAGTAACAGCCACTTCTTTGGCAGATGCAAAAGTTATTATCTCAAAGGCTGGCTGAAGTGGTGCCATGAGCCAGTGCGACCAGCTGTTAGTGAGCGGCCAGCCAGAAAAGCACTAAGACAATTAACTGTATTAGTTGTCGGGCTCCACTGTTTATTTTTTTCCTCAGATTAATTTCACATGGATGACCAGAAATCTGCCAGAGAGAGAGAGAGGGAGGGAGGGAGGGAGAGGGAGGGAGAGACAAAACAAACAAAAAAACAACACTCCAACTGGGAGCTAATGTGTGAAAAATCTCGTCCGCCCGTTTCTACCTAGAGAAGCTGTGAAGAGAAACCCTTCTGATACGAGCAGCCTGTAATCCATACGCTCTGCAACGTGTCTCCAGTGAAATGTACATTGGTAAAACAAGGCACGGCCAGGCAGCACATTATTAGGCTGATTCAACTTCTGAGATTGTCTCATCAAGGGGGGAGTTTTCTGCCCCCCTCCCCCCCAGTTCCAACAGTCGGAAACTTTGGTCCTCCGAAGAAGATCCTACCTGCAGCTCATCCAGAAAAAGGCAAATCCTGTACAAGCATGAAAAAGAGACCCTCGGTGTGTGGACTTAATGGATTTCACAGTAGAAATGAAATGACAAACTTGAGTGAGCGCACCCCTTCCTGTGGGGCAAATGTCTGCTGGATTTGGATCGTTACCTGCAGAATAAACAAGGGCCTTTCTTAACAAGGAAAAATACTGCCTGTGTCTATCAACACGGTGTCGAGCGGGGGGAAAAGGAAAGGCTCTCCGGTCTGCGGTGATATGCATCGACTGTCCTCAAGAGGACATTTACTCTGGAGCTATTCATTTCGTAATGGGCGGGAGCTGGAGGCCTGCGCACCTCACAATAGACAGAAAGCCCGGACATTCATCACACAGGCTAGAAAGTGGCTTCCCTTGAAAAACGCATTCACAGCTTCCTCTACATAGAGATTCAATGGAAAGAAACGTATCCTCAAAACAGTAACTGTGCACACGACCATTCATTTAAAAACATTCAAATAGGAAAATATCCTTCAATATCCTTCAAATTTCTTGTAGTCTCAAACATTTCTTTTACAGTTCTTTTATTCAACCTGTTACAGCTGCATGCAGATAAATCACCAGCCACTGTAGCACACTTCTGAATATGTCAGTGCCCCCCCCCACCCCCCAATGTGGGGCACGTGACACTGCGCCAAGCCAAACATTTTGGATTCTAATAAAGATATGTTTATTGTGAAGCTATCGCGCGTTTATGACACTGAAATTCAAACAGCTGCGCGGCATAAATCAGGAGCGCCAGATAAGAACATGTGCCCTCTTTGTTTCCACACAGCGGCGGCAGGACGGGACGGGATGTGATCCCCCCCCCTCCCCGAGTTACAGGGTCTCATGCTCCAGTTTGTCGGCAGTCACTCATAAACGCACGACGCCCCGATGAAAATAGTGCGGATTAATTGCGCGAAGCTGTAAAATAACTTCGTAACGATCTAGGAGGGGGGGGGGGGGATGTGAGGATGTGTCCACTGAGTGTGTCTTTCTTTGTGAATGGGAAGGATGTGGGGGCCTGTTAGAATATTCACGCACAGTGGATGCAAACGATAGCTTCACAGGACATACGGTTTGTGTTATGCTTGGCAGCGACTGTACGACAGTGTGATATTCAGAGGAAAGTGGAGAGAGAGAA
>JAUESE010000010.1:11311375-11325973 GCA_032274725.1 Malacoctenus triangulatus
GAAATATCTGCCAGACCTTCATACGTTCATTGTAAAAGGTGTGATTCAAAGTCCTGTGATTTCACTATATTTTATTCTTTCACAAAAACGTGTTTCTATATAGGAAGAGTGGGACAGAGAGGATGGGGGAGGAGGGAGAGAGAGAGAGAGAGAGACCCCGGTTAACTTCTGGAGTGTTAAACAGCGAGGGGTCTTACTCCTGCTTTTCTCTGACATGAAGCTGGGCTGGATAGAATCGACACAGGGGTTGAGCCGGAGGATGAGTGGGAGATATGAGGGTCCCTGTGGCGACCTGGCAGGTGCCATAGCAACAGAGGGTAGGGAGATAGGAGGGACAGGCGGGGACAGACAGAGAGAGAGAGAGAGAGAGGGAGAGGGGGTGATGGAGAGAGAGGATATCCCCTTAAAAGGAGGTGTCGTGGCACCGGCAGCAAAAATCACTTGTGACAGACCCAAACACAGGTCGGCAGCTTTCATGTTGGAGCCTGTGTCTAATCTTTGTGCGGGGGGAAAGCAGTGTGGGAAGGGAGCATTACTGAGACAGACAGACACAGAGAGGGAGAAGGTGCGAGGAGGCACCAAAGACGGAGCGTTGTCAATAATTAATCATGGGATTGTTGGATGCGGCGCTCGTTGAAATGACAGCTGTTTTGATTGGCAGATTTGGAGCGTTTGATGTGCGCTCTGCCACTCGGGCCGGGCGCTGCGAGTGGCGCGGCTGTTGCTCCTCTCACCTCTTCCCCTCACCTCGCTCCCTTTATCTTTCCAAACCCTCTGCTTGTAACCGGGGCATCTTCTTGCATGGAAGCTGCGCCTGCCGGGCAGGAGGAAAAAACCCATCCTTCCTGCGCTGGAATTTTTGGTATTCACCGACAACATTTACTTCTACACCCCATAAAACACAGTTATCGCGAAAGGTAACAGACAGAAAGTGGATTCATGTCCTTTCCACTGAGGCAGGATCCAGTTTATTTGGAAATCTTCTCCACCTCTTAAACCATCCCTTGTTAAAAATATAACAATCTAATCGGTGAGGGTGAGCAGGAATGAGACGGTTGTTTAAACAGCCCGGTTTGAAATCTGCCAGCAGTTTTTTTTCCGGGAATAATGTGGAGTGTCGACATCTGTACAGCTTGTTAGTGGCTGGTTCCCCTACTTAATTCAGCTTGTTACGTCCTCAAAATGTAACAGGAATTTCGGAGCTCAAACACTTTCAATCTACAGTTGTATACCATTAGCACCATAACGGCTCTAACAGGCTCCATGGACGGGATTCAGAGGGAAATGTCGGTGCGACGCGTCCGTCGGCGTCCGCTGATTTGCCGCCGGAAAAAAAAAAAAAAAAAAAGAAAAGTTATTTCCAGGGTGTCGTATCGGCGGATCGTGGGAGTCCATCATTCAGCGAGACAGTGAGTGTTCCCTGCTAAACAAGGCCTTCATTGACCTAATAACTGGCAGCCTACTCAGTCACCAGCATGTTGAGTAGTATTCATTATTCATGCTCATTAAATTCTGGGCCTCATACGAGCAAAGACTGCCAGCTTGCTGCCAAACTGTGTTGGTTTTGTGATGTGCCCACTTGAGACTTGGGGATTTAAAACCAGGACACCACTTCTGAAAAGCGAGCGTACAAATACACCGAATTCATTCTGCTTCCAGTTTAATTTGATCACATTTGACAAAATACAAAATTATGCTCACCTCCATTCTTTTCTCTTTTTTTTTTTTGCCATGAAGAGGATTTGGAATTAATAAATGGGAGAGGAATGCTCGCATTCTTCTTGGAGTCGGTTCTGGCTGCTTGAATATGCATGTTAGCTCATCGAATTTCTCCCCCCCCCTGTTTTTTTGACACGCTCTACTCCTCATCAGTTATTCCGCGATGGAACCGAGCTTGTCAACAAAACCTTTTTCAATGAAAGGCGTCTTTGAAGCATTTTAAACACACTTCTTCGCCCCGTTGTATCACATCCTATTCAGGCATTTTTTTTTCTTCTCCTCGCTGAAAAAGAGACTCGTCCGCGCTTCCGTCTTCCTGCGACGCGTTCCCGATTTTTTTGGATTCGAAACAAAGGCGAAAACTCAATATCTCAAGGCGCGCTATCTCGGGCTAAGTCGTTCCGAACATGGTGCTCGTGTGAATAGACGTGTGGTTTTTTTTCACCGCGCGCCCCGGTTTGCCAGTGTCGCTCCGAAAATGTTGATTTGTCATGATCTCGGCAGACAAATGAAACGTTTGAGGTTAAACATATGCTCGGAGGGAGCCGTGACGAGATCAACCTGAAATGGCGTCGCGCGGAAAGGAACGAGATGCAGCCACAAAGGCCGATGTGGGGGAAACAGCGAGAAGGGAAAGGAGCGATGTTTTACATGCGTGCTACATGCAGAACAACAGCGCCAATGCATTACGAGGGCGCTCGCGTTGAAAGGGTGAATTTTTCATACGTTTCTCAGCCAGGGCAAAAGATCTGAAAAAAGAAGGGAAGGGAAAAAAAAAGGGTTATGACAGATAGGAAACACTTATTTACTGGGGCACGCATCAACAAAGTACTAGCAGCTGTCTGCACCATTTCCAGGACGGCCCGGCCATCCATATTTGTCTCTCCTATACTCAAATCCCCAAGACAAATACCCCCAGTTCCAGCACAGAGAGTGGATTACTGCTTTCCCATATGTTGTCCTGTGCAGACACAGCCGTATCAATCTAAGCCTGGTCAGTTGCTCTTTCATATACTCCTAATGTACTGGAAAGCCTGCCACAGTCGGCTGCCCCTCGCTGCTGGTCCTGAACAGGTCTCAGTCCCGAGTTCCACAATGGAGAACAATCGGGCTTTTCTGTTGGATTAGGGGAACGGAGGGAGGGGTTAAAGCCCCTGGTGGCTGATTGTTGTCTGGTAATGTTATGTTTTAATACCGGGACACTTCAGCCCTGCTTCTTTGTGCGGGAACTGTGTCAGAAACAAGAGGTCTAAATAAACAGTGAGGCCCACTGCAGGCCCTTTCATCCATCATGGCCCGCTCTGACAGCGGCGTGCCGGGGAATCATCTGGAATCATCTTCTGTGGGCTCCAGCGAATGTGAGCCCCCTCTCTGCTCGCTTACCCAACCCTAAAACTGAAGCCAGCCATGTGACACACACACACACACACACACACACATACACACATAGGAGTATCTGTGTGGTCTTCAAGTACACATGTACTGAATATACGTGTGTGTGTGTATTGTTCGGGAAAGTTTGGACACTTTACCTCAAGCATGTGCCCCGCGTAACATCCAGCCAACACACACAGCTACAGTCATGTCAAGCATTATATGAGAACTCTTTGAGACACTGTTGGCCGTGTTTGTCGAAGATTAGCAGTTATACTTAAATCGCTCCATTTATCACGGCCATATCCAAGATGACAGCCCACGTTTAATGAGTCACAAACTGACAATAGCCTCACTTGTGAGACATGAGCTCAAATATTAGTCGTAAGTCTGTTCTTTCAATTTGTGGGGTTAGTTTGGATTACTTCCCCTAATCTCGGCACTGGTACAGAGGGGAATTTCCTGGACTCAATGAGATGGGAGTGTTTCCGTACAAACAAGACTTCAAAGTGGTGTGCGCTTTGCCGAAAAAAAGGTACGGTTGAATGCAAACATGTATTCATTTAACAATATTTGTTTTTCTCCCCTCAAAGCGTCTGTCTCCGATGTTTAAAAAAGCGTCACCTTTTGACCGTGGAGAATACCTGTCGGCGTTTGATTCCTTAGAAGAAACTTTGTTCCAAATGAGAGCGCTCAATAGTTTGTGTAGGGTGGGAAGCACTGCCTGAAATAGCACTCGCTTGGAGATCTGATGTTTCACACTACTTCCATTGTTGATCGGTTACCTATACATCGCTTTCACTAATATAAACCAAATAGCTAAATTTATGTTTGAAGTGAGACGAAAGTTAAAACAGTGTTTCCTAACCTGGGATGGAGGGGCCTCTTTTGGAGAATCACCAAATGTTGAAGGAAAAAACATCACCAGACACTTTCCAGAGTCTAGAATGGACCCAGAAATCTGCCTAGTGCTTTTATTTTGAAGTCTCCTGTCTTTGGTGCGAGTGTGTGTGGTGTGTTCGACCTCTCTTTTGTTCAGTGTACTGCCGTTGCCAGCCAGACACCATAGTGGAGGTCCAGACTGGAGCATTTCTTTTAGGCAACCTCAACGCTGGGCATCACTGAGTTTACTCAACTACCAACAACGATAGGATCAATTAATTTGATTCACCACAAGGACCTGAAAATGTGACGACTAAAAGTAAGACTCAAATAATAACTGGACAATGTTGCAAAACAAAACCGTCCTGAGCGATGACCTTCACCGTGAAAACTTCTTGAGGGTCTGATTATAGGTGAAAAACTCAAAAAGAAATGTTGCATAGCATTAAGCTCAAATATTTAGAAAAAGAAGTAGAGGAGCCAAAAAAGGCCACAACTGTTTTTCAGGGACCCCTTTCCCTGACAGGGGGGGTGGGGGGCATTTTCTCTCTTCTTTGACCACCAACTCCTCCTAATTGACTTCTTGTCTTGTGGCTGGTTGCTGAGGGCAAGTCATGAGAGAGCTGTGAAATCCTATTTCTGGAAACTGCTACTTCTTTTAAATGCTCGCATGGTGATGTATTCAGTATAATTACTGGATAAGCCTGTAATAACCTAATGACATGCAGCACTAATGTTTTATGATCTCTAACAGCTCAGTTACGCCTTTGAAATAGATGATCTTCTATTGTGCTGTATTTCTTTTTTTTTTTTCCTTCCCACCAACTCCTCACATATTTTGGGTGGGCAAGACGACAAATCTGGGGGAGGTTCTGAGGAATGTATAAGAAATAATTAAGAGCAGATTTGGTATGCTAAGCTTCTCCAGTTGAGTTAATGGGATATAGGCCAAAAAGAGAGAGCGATGGGGAAATTGCCAAAAAATAAATTAAATTTGCTGTTTAACGGGAATAATGTCAGCTGTCTTTTTCTGCTTTTCAAAAAAAGGGGGAAAAAAAAACCAACAACGTGGTGATGTTCAATTATACCTCACATTGCCTCTCCGCAAAGTATTGCACAAATTTTTTTGTCATTCGCACACATACACAAAAGAAAAATACATCATTAGTTAACACACGTTATGTTTTATTTTTTGTTAAAGAATGTACTAACACAAATGATTGCCATACCAAAGTCTAATCGGACCAAATATCTCAAACAAAGCCTCGTTCGCAGCCTGAGTCGTGAAGCTGAAGAATTAAGACCCAAAATCTTCTCCAGCTGTAACTGTTGTGATGCTAATCTCAGACGAGCACCGTTTTCTTTGTCTGGCCAAACGTGAGCGGACGCGAGTGACAGCAGGTGTGTTCCGGCGGAGGGCGACGGCTCGGGAGGCGAGGCGATGTAAATACCGGTTCAATATCACAGGCTGCGCGTTATCGCCGCCGCATCTCGGATGTCACGGGCGGGAGCGGCTCCACACGCCACAGACAGCCGTGATCTGTGTCAGCCAGTTTCCGTCCCCAGGCGAGAGGTCATGACGGTTGACTTCATCTCCCCCTCCCCTGGCTTCCAATCACTCAAACATAAATCAATACTGTTAATAACTGTTTGAACGATGTCTAAATGGGATATCTTTTGCTCGGAGCGATATTAAAGGATATTCCCTGGCTGGCGCCCTCACAGACTCACTCACTGGAAAGAGAGGCCATGAATGTTGTTCTCCAGTGTTAAATTCTTGGGTTGTTGTTCAACGTCCGATGGATTTATTTAGACTTGCTGTACTGTAGTTGCTTTTTTTGAGCTTCTGTTGAAAGGACACTGCAACACATTGGTCCTCTTGTGTTTATTTTTTAAGTGAAACTCCTCCACCTCCTGATTGTGTACTTCAAGCGGCGCGTGTGGTTTATCTTTCTTCATTCTTTCCCTCTAACGATCTGAATTTATCAAACGCAAGTGAGGATTGACGAGGCATTAACATTCAATTGTAATATTTATAGTGTACAAATCTTCACAGATGACTGGCCCTTCTACTATTGCCCTTCAAGGCAGAAATTCAATTTAAGTCATCATACGAAATAAGACACCGTGCTGATGATGGCCTTCCTTGGGAAATAAAAAGAAAACCACAGCTCAGGGTGAGAAATGATCAGATTTGCGAAGGTCAGAGCCGCCGGCTGTGAGAGGAAAGCATCTTATCATTCAAATTATCCATTAATTAGCTTCCACATAACTATGGTAATAACCTACATGCTTCGGACATCAGCTAAGCCACATTAAGTGTTTTAAAAGGTGTTTCTGCAGTCATGTGACCTCTATCTCATCTTGCTTTCATTTACTATGTGGGTATGCATCACTGGGCTAAGTGTATTTACTGTGATAGCACTGCCACAATGGAATTATGTGCGCTTGTAAATAGAGTTAGCAGTCAGCTGATCTCGGCTTTTCATTATCACGCGGCGGCGCGGCGAGCGAACTGCAAACTGTTTTGCTTTATGATCCATTGGAAAACCCATTGAAATGATGACCATAAAATAATGCCATTACTACTATGTATAAAACCTTACTGCTCAGTGATGCAGGGTGATCATCAGCACGATTTGTAGGTGAACAGTGAGGTAGCCGCAGCCGAATGAGGCACGGGGGGTAATGTGACAGTACAGTTTTATGTGACAACGTAATACATACACTCTGACAGGGGTGTTTGTAGGACAGTGGAGGAGGCTGTGCACAGCACACTCTGCCTGGGAAATATCACCCACTGTACTTTACACAAATAATCCCATTTTTCTTGTTTAGGAAAAGCAAAACAACAACCCATACGTCTCATTTGAAGCATCAACTGTTGGAAAAAATTCTATTAATGACTAAACATTGATCCAAAGTGTATCTGTGTGTTTATTCCATTGTTTGTCTTGAAATTCCAATGAAAGGAAAGAAGCTTGAATTCCACCCAACCTTGTCAAAGGTTACAACTCTGATGTGTTGTGACTCATTGTGCCAACACCAGTCTAAAGACAATTGAGCCGTGGCTTACATATCCTTTCCCCTTGAACACAAATGTTTGCTTTTTTATGTCGTTTGACAATTTTTGTGTTCCGAAACAAATAGTCCTGAATCAAAGTGTGAACAGCCATAGAAAAATCAGTCAAGATTCTCAAAAAAAGCCCCAACAATGCAAAGCCTCAAATTCTGTGCCAGGCCTTAACAATGTCATCATTACTGATGAAAAGAACAGGTAATCTTTTTCTTTTTTTCTTTTTTTTTTTTTACCCCTTTGCAAAATAGGGGGTTTTATATTTTCCCCCATTTAAACCTATTATGTTTTGCTACAAAACTGAGCAGTGCTGAAACTATGGTAACAAATAATCTGTTTTGCTTCAATGAAAAGTATGTATCGGGGTGGGAGACAAAGCCTGGGATAAACACCGAGGGAAGCCCGAACAATGGGCCCTAAGCAGGCACCCATCCAAAACTCTGCTGCTCTTTTTTTGCTCACTGCCATCTATCCTCGTTCCTGTGTGGCTCTGTAAATTATATTCAATTTCCAACCAAAAAAAAAGAGGGGAAACAAACCCGGCGACTGGCGGCTCCACCGCCTTGATGTGTGACAGAAAAGACATTTTGCCCGAGAGTTATTGCAAGCAAGTAAATGCACGTTGTCAAAGCACATAAATCTCACCATCAGTCTTAGTTATTAAGATAAAATGAAACATTCAGACTCAAGTGTTGAAAATACTAAACAACTTAATGTGCTGCTTGTACCAGATTTACAGGAGCTCTGCAATAAACTACAGGAAGCTAACATCTAAGAACAAAGTGGTTACAGAGGGAACCTGCTTCGTGAGTACCCTTAAGAAGTGGTTGGTCCCTGCATTTCATGTGCAGCACGAGGGGATTAGACAGTCAGGAGGTGGTTTGGACTGGTAACCATAGCAGCCACAATTTGGGGAAATCTAACAGAGATGATACCATAATGGTATAAAGTTGTTTTTTCTGGGTTTTACTATCAAATCTGGTGTAACTTATCATCCTAGCACCTGGTCACATCTGTGACTGTAGGACTTCTATGTGCAGCTTTAGCACCAGCACAGGCCAGGGACTCAGTTTGATCGGATTGGGGAATCCCAATGAATGTTACCCTTACCTTTGTTTTGGTTCAGTTTCACACCTGCACTTTTGAACACCACCTAGTTATTTAAGCTCACTGGGGTTCAGTTGTAAGAAGTGAGACCACTGCTTTACGTGGACCACAGTTCACTGGTCGGTCCTCATCTGAATTCAGACAAATATTCACACATGCTGAAGAAGGCGGACGATCAGAGGATCAAACTCTTGCTCTTTTAAAGAGAGCCCAATGGGTTCATGGTTAATATCGACATCACATTCAACCCCACCACTGTGTGTGTGTGTACCATCAAAGAATACTGCTAAGATTTTATATTTATCTATTTAAAAATCTTGTTTTTTGTTTTTTTGCCTTGTCTGTATTCATTATTTACATTCAGTTTCCAAGTGTGCTGCTGCATACATGCACAGATACCAATCCTACTCACTTTCAATGGGCAACTGTGAGAAAGAGAGCTTGCAAAATAAGCAGCTGTGTTTCCCAAATACCCTTAACTGGATTTGAGGGTCTGGGATGGCCCTCCTCCAAAAGGGAAGAAAAAAAAAAAAACGGAGGCTCGAGCACATCTATCAATTTGCAAACAGACTTAAAAGTGTCAACAGTGGCACACAAGCCATGAGAAACGTTCTGCTTATCCTACACCAATGCACCCCTTCATGTGATGTAATTTCATTCTCTACAAGATTCTCCCTTTTTCCCCCCCTCTTCTTCTGTCACTATTGCACAGAGGGGAACAGAGAGAAAGCCAATTCCAACAGTGACAGAAAACTGCCCACTCTTCCCCCATAAAATTAGAAAAGCTGTTCGTGGCTTTTTTATCTTTCAGATTTCCTGGGTTTTATGGCTAAATACTAAAGCACTGGAGGCTGGTCATGCTTTAAGCTACTAGAAAAAGTTAAGCTTCAGCGTTGGGCAGCAGAGATATGGGCTATAAGCTGACAAGTAATTAAACCGGCATATCTGTAACAACTGTCATCTCTTATTTCTCCACAGCCTGGACGTAAACCAAAGGCAAGAAAGCCGAAAAGGATGGAGTAAGAAAAAAAAAAAAATCGAGAGGAGGGGGGGTGAAAAAGAGTCTTTACATTGCTGGGCAACTGCAGGGTATATCTCCTGCCGAACAGTTTAGCAGACTTGGGCATTTAGGGGATTGTGGAGGAGATCAAAAGGGTCAGGGATCCTTTTACCAATTAACAGCAGGGAGACGGACATCAAATAAGGTGTAAATTTCAGCTCGGCACTTTCTAGTGAGCCAACCATGAAATGCATTCTAATGCTCTTTTTGAGTGGAGAGGCGCCTTTTGAACCGGCAGTGATGTCACCCTGGCTCTCCCGGAGACGGGCCTAATCGCCTCTCAGATTGGTGTGTCGCCGTCGTGTCCACTGTGTCGGTGTCAAAGGGAGTGTCGAGTCAGTTATCGATAACGGCGGGCACGATGTGACTCGGGAGTTATGAAAATCAAGGTGGGGGGGTCGGGGGGGACAAAAGGCTTGCAGTGACAGAGGTTTGACCCCTTTGGCTCGTGTAGCATTGTTAAGCTTGTTATTGATAAATCTGCAAGCGTCGTAAATGAGTGATTACCTGAGTGATTTATGTGGGTGAATTGAAATGTTTGGTTGAGCAGCGGAGGCGCGTGTTATTGGATTTTCATACTGCGCAGCAGGGCAGCCTGTATACACACTTCTTGATATCCAGATTAAGTGTTAATGGAGTTATATATTTTTTTTCCCAGCAGAGAGATTATATGTTTCTCCCAGAGTGTTTGTCACTCTCTGACAAAGGATTTCAAGTGTTGTGCCTGCAGTCTTATCACATTATTGAACTTTCATCACAGTCGACGTGCACGCAGCTCAGCATGCTGAGATGCTAACTCGCAATTATGGTTCGATTTTGCTACGGAGTGAAAAAAAAAACCAACTCGCGGTTTAACAGAAAATAATTTTACACTTAATTTCAAAATTATGTCGTTTTTTTTAGGTAATGACTCCAGTAGGGTCCAGTAGATATACACGTGAAAGACAACAACAAAACAAAACAGCAATCAGCAGACTGTGTGTGCTTTCATGGTTGCAGTTTTTGATCCAGTTGACTTCTGAGGCCTGGTGTGGTCTTACAGAGTCAGTGTGAGTCAGTGTGAACCCAAACAGACTCACTAAGACCACCTCATCGGTCCACCAGGACACACGTGCTGTGCTCCAAGTGCAAACTTGAGCATCGCAAGTGTTGTGTAAAAGCATTTGTTTACTATAATCACAGGTTTATATTATCCACACACTAAGAGCAGTGGGCTTGTACAGTGAGAGTTGCAGCTTAAATGGCTTGGCTCAAAGGCTCACGGCGGTGGTGCCAGTGGCCTCTGCGAATCGCTGCTTCATTTGGACCGTCGCGATCCAAAAGAAGGTTTGAAAACCAACTTCAACAAAAGTGCGTCATCGTTTGCGTTCCGGGCCAGAACTGAACGCGCCCCCGGTCCACGAGAACAGGTGTGAAACCATCCGCACGGCGAAAACAGTTCCAGGGATAATTTCTAACTGCTGAAAACGTGCCGGCCTGCAACATTCACAGCGACAAGAGTGGAGTATTTTCATACAGTTTCAACAGTAAATAATTTAATGGCACTGTATTTACTCCAGAATGAGGAACATGTTTTGGTATCGGTTCTTTTAGTGCAATTCAATGGCACAGTATAAACATTTGTGCTTTTTTTATTTTTATTTTTTTGCTGTCTAGATAAGCTTGAAAACTTGTGCAACATATTGTTACTCAATATGCCACGGAACCTGAGGAAGCCAATCTGGCTGCCTGTAGTTTAAGAACAAAGACGCTGGATTTGTATGCATGGGAGCCGACTATCAAAGGGAATCGGCAGAAATATAGCACATCGTCTGCCAATATGAAAACTTTCCTCCCTGCTTATAATTACACGCGTTCCCTGACAGTTTACTTAACAATAACCTCAGGTAGCATCATTAAAATCATCACTTGTATCGAGGCGAACATGCCTCCGGTTCACAGTCCACGCGCTCGCAACCACTGGAGCCTCTGCTCAGCCCTCCTCGCGCTCTTTCATTATGCATGCGCCGGGTAGGAGTAAGTAAAATAATCGTTTGTAATTCAATTGAGCCATCTTAACTCATTTAGTTGTGCTAAAGGCTGAGTGAGGGAAATACAAAGAGCCTCAACATTTTGCCACCGTGCTCATTATGCGTATTTTAAAACAATTTGCAATTCAAGGCCACACAAAGTGGCGGGGAGAGGGAGAGAGAGGTAGGTGCCGGGGCTTCAAAGGCGGCAGCTAGAGAGTGACCCCGGACTCCACTCGGAGGGTCGCCACCCCTGATGAGAGCCGGGAAGATGCAATTAAAAGAATTTAAAAACAATGTGTAACCAGAGATTGTGGTGCTTATTATCCTGTGGTGCCTTGCAATATCACTGACCTTAGCTCCCTCCCTCCCCCCCCTCCTCCCTGTTCGCCTCCTTCTGTTTCTCTCGCCGGGCACTTATCTATTAAAATATCAGGGTAGCCCTCTCGCGGCGGTTCACCATTATTCTGTAAATGTACTTCTGCGACGGCTGCTAATTGTTTAAGTCATTAAACCGGTTGCTCGCCCCGCTCGTCGATCGCGCCCCATATCTGCTCTTTCATTACGACTGCATCTACGAATACGAATTGTGACACATCAGTTCATACACAGCGTTATAGTGATCAGGGCGCACACACACACTTATTATTTCGTCACGTGTTTGCATTAGACTCGCGGTGGCTTGATGAATTAGCTGATCCGGTGCCAGGAAGAGGCCATATGTGCATCACTCCTTAGAATTCATGGCACCCGCTCGCCGCATTAATAACCAGTTGCGATCAAATTACAGTTTGCTGCAAAACCCATTATTTCTGTCCTCATATTAAACGTGATATTTGTCTGTACAACTCGTGTCAGAGTCACTTTGGCGGAACAGTGATGTATTTATTTTTAGGGGATGTGATCTCTCTCTCGCTCTCTGTCATTCTCGCTCTTTCTCATACAGTTATTGCTGAAACAAATGCAATCAAAATGTCATTGCAGGAATGAAAAGGCGCTGTTTAAAAATGCATCAGGAACCCGCCTCAGAGGGTTCATTAATTCTACTCAGGCTGTGTTACGCAGTCGTGCTGAAAGCACTACTCTGAGACCCTAAACATCCTCCGACACTCCCTTATCTTTATGGTGTAATTTCCCATTTAGCAAGTTAGCACCTAGGGAGAGCACAGTGTTGCTGGTCTAATTGGGCAAATGAGAACACAATAGCAAACAAGCTCACTTACTTTGTTTACAGAGGTGTCCCCATCTGAACCGCTGGGACAGAGCTGAAATATTGAGAAGTTTGTACAGGAGAGTGATATTAGCATTTCGCTCTTGGCTGCAGGAGGATGTTGTGGTTCGCAATTCTGCCTCACCGCAGGAAGATCCTGGTTCGAGCCCGGTCGGGGCCTTTATGTGTAGAGCATGTTCTTCCTGTCCGAGCATCGGTTTGGTTCCTGTTAACGTTCATAAAACATTGAGTGAGGTCGATTGGAGGCTCGAGGTTGTCATAATTTAAACAGAACTGAATGTGTCAAAGGAACTATCTTTATAAATAAAAGTTTAATAAAAACAAAGGTTTAGCAGTGGTGAAGCTGAAAGCGCTTCTGAACACTGACACCCTCCCATTGATTTTAAAACGCTGTCTCTTTAAGACGTCGCCTCTTGAGAAGAATTGATGTGATATGACTACTTTGTCAAGCTCATCAGGAAAGATAGATGGTCAACTCACGATAGTTTGAGGAAACTATCCATAAAGGTAATTGAAGGGATTTGACTCCGTCCGCATTTTCTTATTCACAGTATCAACTTTTCATCAACGGAAAGCGATAGAAGTGGAATTAGCATAGGCGTCATCAATAACCGGGACGGAGGTGCCACTTCAGGTGATGGATAACAAACGACAGGTGGCAGGCTGCTGCAGCTCCTCCATTCTGTCTGCCTGTGCTCAGCTGCTGCTGTTCAGGAGGAGGATGTGGGCACACACCTGCATGTGGACACTTCTGTTAATTCTACAAGCAGAAACACACAAACACAGCCAGAAAAACGTGCAAAGTAAAGGTGTGATACTCTGCTCTGTCTCGGCCCACATTAAGAAGATTCTGGGTCATTAAAGCCAAACATAAATGCTAATGTTGTCCGACTGTTTGTGTGAGCATGCAATGCAAATACACCCTCTCACTGACACACACAGGGTTAAACAGAGAGGAGCCATTAAGCTGCATTGGTGGTGTTGGACCGTCTTGGTCTGGTCTCCTGCACCTTATCAGCACTCGGCTGATTCGGACTGCTCTGACACTGACACCAGCAATCCATCATGTCATCATTCCCCGCTGAAGCATCTGTGTGTCTGTGTGTGTACCTGCGAGGGTGTGTGTGTGTGTGTCCTTGTTTTGTTCCCCTTGTGGGGTCAGGGATCCTTAAACACGTGTACACTTGTGGTTCAAGCTGTTTTGTGGCAACAATAACAACAAAAACACCTTTTCCCAAAGTGATGTTTTTGGCTTTGGTGTAGAGAGTGGATACAGGTAGAATTAGGTGTCAAATATATTTGTAGATTTACTTTTGAAGGTAAGGAACGACTGTACACTGTGTACTCGTGGCTCCCACAAGTACAATGTACTTGTACATGTTTTTTTTTCTGCAAATAGGTGGGCATTTATTCTTATTTACAACCATTTTTTTGTTCATTATTAGCTTCTGTGGGTGTCGTTGCATGTGTACGTGCACATTATGGTGACAGTTCGGAGGATTACAAGTTTGTGCAGAAGGTGAGAGATACAGACAGGAGACACAACCAGGCTCTCACACACACACACACGCACACACACACACACACGGACACTGATGGACTCCACCCGGCAGTCCAGATAGTATTTAGCACATAACTCTTGGCCTCGCCCTCAACGGAGGCCTCCGTCCATCAGTCAGTCGCAGCCCGCGCATGACCAACTGACAGCAAATCCA
The DNA here is from genome assembly GCA_032274725.1 of Malacoctenus triangulatus. Taxonomy (NCBI): domain Eukaryota; kingdom Metazoa; phylum Chordata; class Actinopteri; order Blenniiformes; family Labrisomidae; genus Malacoctenus; species Malacoctenus triangulatus. Next base: position 11,325,549 of record JAUESE010000010.1, read on the forward strand.
TACGAACCCTCCCGATCTACCGTGGCGACTGTTACGCCGCGCCGCAGTTCCGAGGCCTTCAATGGCGTGGCAGGTGTAAAAGAGCCGTGTGTCCGTACGCAGCCAGCGTCCAGCTGTCGCAAACAGCTGTTTCAGCATAAAAAGACTGAGAGGTCAGCGCGCAGTCAGAAAGAAATAGATACTGCTGTGCATTCAGTTGCTTGGTGTAAATACTATTTTATCCTTTTCTTTATGAGCCATCCATTGGGAATTTGTGTAATTTTAAACTGTGTCGATGGCTAAAATTGTTTCGCTCCTCTTCTTTTTTTTTTAAACACCATTCTTTGGCGAATGCATCCAGAAGGCCAATTTGTGCATTTTCAGTTGCGTTTTCAAGAGACAAATTTTATTCCATCTACTTTGCACAGCAGCTTAAAAAGTAAAAA
>JAUESE010000010.1:11344191-11355397 GCA_032274725.1 Malacoctenus triangulatus
AGGCGTATGTGGCTTTCCACCTGTGTGCCAGTGTACAAGTGAGAGTGTGTGTGCGTGTGTGTGTGTGTGTGTGTGTGCGCGCACCGAAGCACACATTAGACAAACACAGACACACAGTGTGGTTTCCTCTGCTCTGAAAGCAGGGCTTTGCATGAGGCAGTGAATGGACGGTTTTCAGTTGGCCCTGAATGGGAAGTTCCTCCACTGATAAGGAGCGCTCGAGAGCTGCCCACGAGGGCAGGTGAGGCGGAGAGAGCCCAGTCGCTGTGGGGCCACTGCGGGTTTCCCACCGGGGTGACGGTTGAGTAATACCGGTGTTTGGATTACAAGAAATCAACAGCACCAACATGCAGAATCAGGTCAGAGAGGCACCTCAGAAAATGATATTATTGTGGAGAACAATACAGTTTTTTATTTTAAGTCTACAAATTTTATATCCTGCTGAGCAAAGCAAACATTTTTGGAAGATAATAATTTTTTACCACCTTCAAGAATAAAGAAAAATACAGTTAAAAAAAATTCAATTACAAATAATTAGACAGAGAGAAGGCCTTATTTCATCTGCTTGTGGATAATCCGTTATTACATAAAAACCAGTGCTCAAATTACCAAATAGCCCCCTGTAAAGCACCGTAACTTTCTAATCTGTTTATAATTAGCATTTCAATGATCCTACACATTAACGTCCGACCTTCAAGAACTCTGACCCGCCTCTAATTAGTGCTAATATCCAATCATTGCAGTATATGAAACTAGCCATGACCAAACAAATGGACCTCAGGTACAGCTAATTTCTGGAGCAATTATCTTTTCATGTTGAGAGATTTAGCTGATTATCTGCACAATTTCACACAGTTTTCTCTCCCCCCCCCCAGCCCCCAATGTGATTCTACACGACTCGACATTATTAAAAATATATATATTTTTAAATCGCTTTTTAAGACCCGTATAAAGACATTACTCCCTGTGCCTAGTCAAGTGGAGATGTGTCCGATAAAAGGCCTGTCAACTCGACGACACATGCAGTGTCAGACCATTTTACTACAGAGTTGATATATTGCACAAAAGATATAATATATTAATTTTTTATTGGTCTGATTTCAACATGTGCTTTGACATATTACTGTAAACTTTAGCGTTATCTAAAAACCTTGAGTTTTCTTCTTTTCCACATAAGTTCCAACAGAAAATGTGATCTTTACTTTACTTACTGTACATAAGATTTACCACCAGCTTCCCATGGACAGACGTGTGAAGACGATGATTAGAAGGCAAGCTGGTGAGGAAATTATGATGGCATATAGGAAGCTTCCTGTGTGGTCCAAAGACGCTGAGTCTATAATGTCCCCATTAAAAGTGGCGACAGCAAAGCACAATGGCAGGTTGCAAGGTGTAAACAATGATTACACGCAGGTGTAAGTGTTCTCCACACATCAGTCGCAGCAGTGGACGGGGAGCGAAACAAAAAGGAAAAGAAGGGAAGCTGTTTATGTAACATAATAAAGACCAAAAAACTGGTCTCAATCAAAGCTGGAATAGCCGGCGTATCACACAGTCTCTACAATGAAGTGTTCCCTCTCAGCTTCACCCTTTGCTGTGTGTTTGTGTGTTACCAGATATGCATGACGGCAGCAGTGTGATTTCCCCCCCACCCCCCCTAGAAAGCCCCCTCTTTTAATTCACTGGTTTTTAATAATGAGAACTTTAATTGTAGCCCTTTGAATTACTAATGCTTTTGATAGCTAATCTTATCAACCCTGCACAACACAGGGGTTGATCAAATGAACACATTTCCTGTGGTGGTTCTAGTGAGGAGGAGAAAAAAAAACAAAAAACAACAGTACTGGATGAATGACATAAAGGCCGTTCAGGGAAATGTGAAAGTTAAGAAGGAAAATAAATAGAAAAAGAAAAAAAACTTTAATTTCAGAAAATAGAGTCAACATTGGTTTTTTTTTAACTTCCAACAAGAACATTTGACATTCAGAGGGAGCGTTTATTACGAATAGAAAAACTGTCCTATCTCATAACCATCATTCCTGAACTGCTTATAATATGTAGGAAACAAAGTACTCACTTACTGCACATGCTAGCAAGTCATGACAAATTAATAACAATCAAAACTCAACGTGTTGTCATATATTGCAGCAGCAGAAGGACCTGAAGGTGGTAAAAAAAGAAAAAGAAGCCCACATTCATGCCACATCCAATGACACGTTTCACTTAACTTTTTAAGATAGGTTCATATTATACAAAGCAGGAGTGAGCAAGTGAAGTGGGACTGTGGGAGGGAGGGGGGAGGGGGGAGGGGGGGCGCTCACCTCTTGAAGAGATCATTTTCAAAACTGCATCCTCATAAATTGTCATCCCATCCTCCACTCGTCCAATGTGTATTTTTCTAATGCATGAGAGGCCATATTCAAATGAAGGAGGGGAAGACCTTTCACACACGCGCCGAGCTATAATGGGGGAAAGCTTAGCATAACTTCCGTCTGATTTCCAATGCAAATATTAGCAGTCAAGTTCAGTGTGTGGTTGCAGATTATAGTTTATCCCTCTCACACACCACAGAGTTCTTTTACGCTCTGGAAACATTTTTGCTTATCAGTGCAATGCAACGATCAACTCTCCTCACATCCTCTGAGTCCCTTGGAGACTTCAAGAGGGGGGACTGAGAGGGGGGGGGAGAAAGAGAGAGGGAGGAACAGGCGACGATGGGAGGGAGGAGGTGGGTGGGGGTGATGGAAGAATGAGAAAGGGAGATGAAGAAGGGGAGGGGGGGGGAGAATTATCAACATTCAAATGAAGTCAGAGCCACCCCAAACTTCAGCCACCATCCGTGATTATTATTTTTTTTTCTTCTTCTTGTCGAAATCCTTCGTGCTTAAATCCTTAAATTAAACATCTTAATTGCTGTAAGCCTCCACTATCAAATAGGGAATTACAAAGAACTCAGAGGATTCAACACCCCCACCTCCCAAAACCCCCCCCCCCCCCCCCCTCTCTCCGTCCCCCTCCTAATAACATATCACATACTATTGTTTATGTAATTACACTGTGTGAGATGCAGCAACAGCCCTCCAATCTCCCCCTGCTCTTCTTGGGTTTGTAATAGTATAAAGGCAGCGTGACTGATGAGTTCCCACATCCAACAATAGATGGAAAAAAAAAAAAAAAACAAAGATAAATCTATTAGTGGGTACAGTTTCCTCAGCACGTTGTCTGGTGAGTATGCTGATGCAGTTCATACCTGTACAGATTTACTTTTGGTGATTATTTCAAATATTTCTTATCAAATAAACCCTTTATGTGATCACACACTTTAATGCAGGGTCACCTTACTTGTGAAAGGCTGAACACTTTGTACTGTGTTTACCATAGTGATGTAGTACACGTGCTTCGTATTAAACTGTTCACTCTAAGCAGAGAGGAAGCCTGAAATATTACGTTTAGTTAGAAATAAAGTTTACATCAATCAGTCTGACAACTACATGGAGATAATTGTTAATTTGTAAAATTAAAAATCAAATCTGCATAAGTTTAAAAAGTGTTTGTCACTTATTCATGATTATGGTGGCTGGTACACTTGAAATCTGTGCCGCATCTAAACTGTACAAGTGTAGGTTTGTTTTTTTTTTCTTTTTGTTGCATCTGGTCTTTCTGTGATTTGTTTGAACAAACCTCATCCAGTGTTGTGTTGAGTTCTTCCTGCTTATGTGTTTTCCCACAAGTCTTTAAGATCGGTTGATGCAGAGAAGGTTTGTGGAGGGAAGAAGCTCACGGTTGTGTTGTACAAACTGACATTTTTGCCTTCTTTTTTCATGTATCACATGTACAGGAGCAGAAAAGGTTAACGGGCGTCTTGGCTGAGGTAGGCGCTCTATGGAGTGTCCTTCTAGATAATCAGGTGATCGTTGTGCTAATTGGGCACTTTTCTGTATAAACAGCTGGAGCACACTTAACCACTGGTGGAATTTTATATTGAGCACACAATTACTGAAGACACATGATAACTGGAGCTTCCCTGCTGAGCACATGTTGGATGACGACTGACAGAGCAGCTTCGACTGACAAAGCTGTATTTCTTCTGTCAACATTTTCAGCAAGTCATTTTTAAAATTTTGGTTGAATAACCTTATGTTGTTTTAAGTCAATGATATTTCTTGTTAACGCTTCAAGTTAAATTTATGTTGTTATATTCAAAAGGCAAAGCCCAGTGTATCACCTAGAAGTTGGGAAGAAAAAGGGCAGGAAATCCCTCTTTTTAGTGGATATCTGATTTATATACTTACAATGACGAGACTGCAGCACTTCTGTGTCATACTAAACACCAGAGGGGTGAGTAAACACACAGAGCTGTGTGGCAGCACAGCCAATTAGAAGTTGCTTAAGGTCAGGCCAGGGCCCGGGGGGGCTGCAGGAAACAATAAATAATTTGGAGGGTAAAAAGCAAAGTCTTGCCCGGTACAAAATGCATTGTGTTGTTTAAAGTCGTGACAATTTATTTTCCCGATGAATTATACATGTGAGACTGTGCTGCAAACATGCATTGCCCAGTGAGGAGGAGATAATCTTCAATCTTTGTAAGTACTTCAACAATGGTGTGTATGACAAACACTGGAAGAGATTTGGTGCTGGATGGAGACGTGAAGTGCTCTCTGTATTGTAACATCTCCCAGCAGCTTTGGGAAACAACAATCCAAGCGCACTTATCCTTAGCCAATGTTTACTGATTGTTTCGTGTAATGGGGAAAATACTGTATTACAGCAGCTTGCGGAAACAGCTTGTGTCAGTAGTTTTTGAACTGATTTCGCAGATATCGAGGGAAGAAAGGAAACATAAACAAATAACCTTTTGTAGCTCCAGAAATAAAAGGGAAAAAAAAAAGAAAGGAAGTGAATTTAAAGACGGGCGCGTTGACTAAGTTTACACAAAGACAGCCATAAGTTGTCTAACTGCGAGCAATAATCAGTTGTTAGACTCTAAGCTGTGGCAATTGTGATTACAGGCGGAGGGAGTGAACCTGAAGAGCAGCTTTGTATTTAAAGTTTTCAGCTGTGAGATTAAAAATTTCCTCGCGGTGAAACCTTCCCCTCGCGCGCACAACGTATTCTTTTCAGACCTAAATCCAGTCACGCGGAGCCGTTCGCCGCATTCTATTTTTCCCCATTCTTGTTTTCCAAAACATTAGTCGTGCTAACTCTAATGCGTGCAAATGCAATGACTCAAGCGAGCTGCCTGTCTTCCCCTCTCTATCCCTCACGCTTTCCTCCCTCTGTGTGTTTTTTTTTTTTTTTTTTTTTTCGAAGGCGGCGAGTAAATCATGTGGTCAGGCTTGTGCAGCGCCAGGAAATAATGGGATCATATTCCATTCTCTTCCGCCTATCAAACTTTCATACAATAGCGAAAAAGCCTCCACTTTCAATACGCAGGGAAATTTCTAAAGACAAATCAACATCCCTTGACAGCTACATAATGTATGGCTTTTGGTATCTAGCCTGTGAAGCCCCTTTGCAGCCTGTGATAGCTACATTGATTTACCTACACATTCTGCCAACCGCCTTGGACCCGAGGCAAAGGATTGGAGTTGAGTCTACGAGGTACGGAGAGCACTCCGAAACACAAGTTAGACAAAGGACGTGTGTGCGTGCGTGGTTTTTTTCGGAGCTTTGATGAACTTGGTGGATATTTTGGAGGGAAATTAACCAGCGTAGGAAAAAAACAACCCTCATGAAAAATTCAGCATTGTGTCACCAGAGATTCAAACACATCACAAAAGTATTGTTCTCCTCGCTCGTCAGAGAAAAACCCGAGTGTTTACAGTCTTGATATCTCTTGCTAAACTACAACTCTTTGGCTTTACTCTAAGCAGGCGAATGCAACAGAGATGCTTCCTGTTGACTGAGACAAACTCCAAACCCAGCTTGTTGACTTTTTTTGTCATCTTTTTCTCTCTCTCTCTCTCTCTCTCTCTCTCTCTCTCTCTCTCTCTCTCTTTCTTCCAAGGACATCTGGATAGCAGCACTGTAGAAAATGATCGCATGTTATAGTATCTTTGCATGGACGTGCTCCTCAGCAGCTGTGCTGCACATGGCGGCGCAGGGAATTCAGAAGGAAATCAGAACGTGCACATGCTGTAATTGCACTGTAGAGATGCCTACACACACGCGCGTGCACACGCACACACACACAGGCAGAATAAACATCAGAAATAATAGCAGAGCAGATCTGCACTTTGTGAAGGAGCACTCTCGCACAACCACACATTAGGTGAGACAACTAATTTAGGTCTCCCTATAATTTAGTATATCATACATACGTCAGGGTCCTGATCGCTCTTAACTCACACGCTCTGCGTCCCATCCAACGTTTCCTGGGGGGTCAAAGTGGAAGCCATCGGGCGGGAGCCCTCCATCGCCCACGCCCTGATGGGGTTGATTAATCCGCGAGCAACTATGGTTTGTCTTCTCCAGCTGAGTGAACAACTTCATTTCAGCTGATGAGTTCACGCCCGGGTCAGGGCGGTCCTCATCTGTGACATTACAACAGCCGCACAATGGGAATTAATTCCTCTCACTCTGAAAACAACTACGTGGCGCTGAGACATATTGCAATTAGGATCAAACAACACGGAGAGGAGTTATACGCTGCAGTCAGTGATATCACTCCGTGTGTGCGTGCGTGTGTGTGCGCGCGCGCGCGTGTGTGTGTGTGTGTAGTTTTCTCTTTGTCCGCTCTTGATGTGGCTTTGGTAATGTTGGTCAAATGTAAACAATGATGGCTTTTTTCCAGACCTCTGCAGTTGACAGATGATTGTTTGGAGTGTGCGTCTCTGTACTTTCCCCGGCTCCTCGCAAACGAATCGACTGAACACAAACAGGTGAAGCAATCTGCAAGACTCATTTTCCCTCCGAAAAAGTGGCGCCGGTTGGAAAGCGACAAAAACTTCAAGTGGTGTTTGTCTTTGTTTGTGAGAGCAGCCATTCTGTAGTATGGGTTCCATTTGCATCTAATATTACCACCGCGCAATCAAAGGAAAGCGAGAGGGATTTTTTGATTTCTGTATGCTTTGCCATCTGTTACCATACCGCACGCTCCTACATCGCGACCCTCTGAAGCATTCACTTCCCTCTCTCGCTCGCTCGTTCGCCACTATTTATCCCCCCCCCCTCCCCCCGAGCCCGCCCCGACCCTCTTTTCCGCCCCTTCGCAGCAGTCAATCATAAAAACGAATATACCCGAATCGGAGCTGGCCTCCTCAAGCATCACCGGAGCGCAGACGGCTTCGTCAAAATATTTAAACGGAGCCGTAATGGGAACCTCGTGTCCTGAGACCCGGCTGAACCCTCGCATCCATCTCTCATGTGTGTTACAATTTATTTGCTGTGTGTTCGCTGACACGCTCGTCCACACGTATAGAGGGGGGTTAAGTAGACAGAGGGCATGGGGAAAAAAAAAAAAATGAAGTGACTTTTAAATGGGCGGGGCATTAATAAATCAGCAGGGCCTACTCAAATAGACTGTGTCCTGTTTTCTCCTCCACCTGTCTGCTCGCGCGCTGACAGAACGCGTGCCGGCCGTTATTACAAATAAATATTGGTTGGAATATATCGCCGGCCGTCACCGCGCTGCATTACGGTTATGGGTTCGGGGGGAATAATTGAATCGGTGCAGATTGTGATCTGGGGCAAATTAATGGATTGTTCCATGAGGGGGGGGGGGGCGAAAACAGAAGGGTCCGGGGTGGGGATTCATTCCACTGTTTAGCATCGGGTGGCCATATTGTAAAATGGTCTGGTGGTGTCCCGCGATGTATGTCACAGTCAGGTGCTTTTCTTTTTTTTTTTTTTTTTTTTTATCGCGGGGGTGTTGAAACTTCAGTGTCTGTGGGGGGGGGGGGGGGGTTTGAAATAACACCGCGTCTTATCTTTGCCGCGGGAATATTCATTGCTGCAATTATTCAAGCCGCGCGCGGCTCCTGTCTGCGTTTATGTGTACCGAAGAGCAGATATGGCGTATGAAAAGTTACTCGCAATTGTCTGTACATAAATCAGCATCACATTATGAAAATCAACACGCGGCTACATAAAACCTCGCCGTCTGATAAGGAGGCGCTACCTGCGGACGGTAAATAAATCCCGCGGTTTCGCAGGAACCTCCTCCAAAGTTAAAAATCTGCTTTGATAAAGTTTTTTTTCGCTTTTGAGGCTGCACATGCGAGGAGGGAGGGAGAGGAGGGGAGGGGGGGGTGGAGCCCGAAAAAACAAACAAACAAACCAAAAAGATTTGTAAGAGAGACAAGGAAAAACAGCCCAGGAGTTGTCAAGATGGAAAGGATAGAGTCGGTGTCGCCGGCGCTCCATCTACTTCCACTCACATGAAACACAAGTTGGGCAAAGGAAAGACAAAGAGCTTGTCTCCTTCAAGCATGAAGGAAGCGCGCGTGAGCGCGAGAGGGAGAGAGAATATGTAACCATCCTTAAGTAATTTTGTTTACTGGCCCTGGCTCCCGTGCACTCGGGGTAACGTCTCCAGGCACTCGCCCATCTATTGAACAAAACTCAGCAAATTGGTACCTCAGGTTTATTTCTCTTTGAGCCGCCTCACCTGGGAGTCGGGGGAAGAATTGCCTTGTAGGCCTGAACTGCAAACAGCTTTCCCTCTGATCCGCTCCCTTCGCCCTCACACTATTTGAACTGTGTTTTCCCCTGGCATTCTGGGAGCCGTTTGCTCTCTCTGTCTCTGTGTCGGAGAAGAAGAAAAAAGGGCTGTGTTTCTTCATACATTTTTTAAAGTCTGGTGTATGTTCCCTCATGCAAACCCAAACACCTACCGTCAGACAAACAGACACACTTTCTCCTCCGCAACCCGTCTGCTGCTTTTCAGGCCGGTTCTGTCGGCAGGACCTGGACGTCAGAGGCCCCCTTTTTTTTTTTTTTTTTTAGTTGTTGTTGCTGCTTTTCTTTTTTTTAAAGTGAAAGGTCCGCCGACTCGCCCCAATTTGTAAACAAGTTTGGACGACATGAGCGCATTAGTGTCGGTTCTCTGTAAATCCAGTGTTGAGAAATGCCAAGTACGTGTAGAACACTGCACTCTGATGAAGCTGTCATCGATCAATAATTCATTACGGCTTCGCTCGGCTTTACAGGCATCTCAATAAGTTCCTTAGCAAAACAGTGGAGAATCAAATGAAGGCAGAAAGCTTTGGAGGAAGAAAAAAAAACGAAACACACACATCGTGTTTATATTTAATAGCTTTTTTTTCAACTTTTTGAAATGCCACAACGCACTTGGTCAGCATGTTTAGACAGGGCCAGAGGAAGGAAGGGAGGAAGGATGGAAGACGAGTGTGGAAGGAGGAGGAGGGGCCTGAAAAACAACTTTGTACAAGCACCTCTGGTTTGTTCTCATTTTGTTATTTAGCTCCATAAAGAAAGATGGAGGGAGGAGGGAAGAAAAAAAATGCTTTGGCCACCATCTTGTGGTATTTCCTGCTAATCCCCACAACCTCCTGCTCAGCGGTGGTGCTGGTGGTCCGTGTGTGTGCATGTGTGTGTGTGTCCGCATGTACATATGTGCACCTGCATGTGTGCTGGGGCTCCAGTTTCTAGTGTGTGTGGCCAAAATCTAAATCCATGCCAGGACAGCAATCCGGTTTGAAAACACAGCTCCTAATCCTTTAACCTTCAGAACAAGAGAAGAGGGAAAAACAGCTGAAGGGCCCCACGTGGTGAAGCAGAGGGAGCAAGACAGACACCCAACTAAGACCAGACCAGGGGGGCCACTGATATTCCTTCAGCACCCCCTCTCCCCCGCTCCCTCTCTCCCTCTCTCTCTCTCTCTCCCTTCTGCTTGAGGGAGGAAAATGGATTTCTATTTCTGGTGGCTTGATATCGCTGATCATGGTTCATAGCCCCCTTTCAGGGCCCGGAGTTAACATCGCGGGCCGATGTCAGGATGCGAACACTGATCAGAGCCAGGGAGATGGGTCCTGATGGCCTTCCAATCTGCCAAAGCTGTGATGGCTGCTTTGCTGATACCATCACAGTAAATTCTATCACTGTCACTCTCTGTTTCTATCCAGAAGCACTCAGACTATGTGTTGGCACATCTCAGCGCGCGCGCATTTGTGTGTGTACGGGCCTTTTTTTTTTTTTTTTCACCCCCTCCCTCCCTTCCTCCCTCCCTCCCAGCTGCCCATGACTGACAAGTTATCTGATGGCATTGTGCTCAGTGTGATGTACTGTAGCTTAACCTCAACGATGGCGTTGCTCGAAAACTGGAGGAGCCGCAATCACAGAGGGTAATGACCAGCGCCAATATGAGCGATGGAGTTTAGCAGTGAGACGGAGGCGGGCGCTCAGCTCAGGATGATTGACACACAAAGTGAAATGTAAACTTTTTTTTTTTATTGTTGTTAAGAATTCAAATGATGTTTGATGAGGAAAAAAAAATAACCCCTTTAAGAAAAGTTGCGAAAAACTTGATTGCTTTAAGGCAAAAAAATGGGAATCTAACAGGTGAAAACTGTCTTGATAAGGCTTCTAGAAATGAGACATGATATAAACTTTGAACCTCTCTCTCTGTAGGTGATTTTCTCTTATGTTTGATAAGATATTTTGACTTGATAGACAAAGATAAACTTGAGATTCTAGTTTTCTTTCAGCTGTGAACCTGCCGATCTCAAAGCGCTCAGACGCTTGAACACACCTCCACCTCGCAGCTCTCTGCTGATGAAAACACCATCCGAGCAGCAACGTCGGGTCTCGGTCTCTCACATCAAACTCTCGGCGTCTCCACCTGCAAATTCTTCAGCATTCTCCATGCCGTCAGAACTCCCTCCCCCCTCCTCCTTTGGCCATATTGATATTTATGCTGAGTGATAATTCCTGACAATAAATAAATAAAGTGATCCTCCTCTTCTGTGTCTGTATAGCCCCCAGCATGTTCCTGGGGGCCCCCCGGTCCAGGAAGGGGAAATACATAAACAAGAAAAGATCAGAAGAGACTTAGCCAGGGGCACTGACTACACACACATACACAAACGGGAAGGGGGGGGGGCACGTACACATAGACTAATGCATCTCACTTACATGCACTGCATATACAGCCACTGTTCAAGTCTCCCTCCTGCACACACACACACACACACACACACACACACACACACACACACACACACACACACACACACACACACACACA
>JAUESE010000010.1:11423517-11434206 GCA_032274725.1 Malacoctenus triangulatus
TTCATGTCACTACCTCTGAGTCCTGCACGCACATACAACACACACACACACACACACACACACACACACACACACACTGCCACGTGGACACATGCTTACGCGCTCACCATCCCCCAGCCGAGATACATTTTTTTAATAGTTGCTATGCAAAGACTTGAAAAGGTCAGCGCGGCTCTTCTTGACATTGACTCTGCCATTGTAATAATGAGCTCTTTTTCCCTCCGCTTCCTCCAACTTTAACAACACTCTGTCACCGAGCCTGCAGCCGTCCGTCCAGCTCCCGTGTGCTGGTCAGTTACACACACACAAGCACACACACACGCACACGCACACACACACACGCACACACATTTTCAATTCATACTTACACATAAAGATACTTACACATGCAAACATGCAGGGAAGAAGGAATGTGCAGTGGAATTAGGAGACAAAAATTTACATACAAAGACACACACACACACACTCGCACACACACATACATACACACATCAACACTTCAGCCCCCCTCAGGCCTAAGTGGGTGTCAGCAGCCATCTTCAGCTGGGTAATATGAAAGGGCTTCCAAAGGCAGGGGTCATGTTAAATTGTAACGCAAATGTTATTCCTCAATTATCCTTCTGGGGAAATGTCAACCGCTTCAGGAGGAATCAGACCAGGCCGACGCAGCGTGTGTGTCTTTATGTGTGTGCTGCCCCCGGGCCAAAGAGTCAAGCAAGTGTTCACACTTCTGGTGCCCAGCTTTTTTGCACAATAGTATGCACGCAATGCAGTCGGTCCATGTGTGTGAGTTACAGTTTAATTTGCATGTTTGAAAACTTTTTGCAGTGCAGACAGGAAGCTTGACCTCTATGGGAAATATTCGGTGATGAGTGATGGGAAGTTTGGAGCGCATTTTTGCGCACAGGAACTCGTATCGCGTGTCCAAGCTTCAGAAGTGGTGCCTCCAGTCGCGGTATGTCAAGTATATTTTCTCCTGCTGTTTCTGGACATGTATGACCACAGCAGTGAGAACCAGGTCAGCATTGTTTCTTCCTTGGTTATTTCCAGAAGAATCCTCCATCCCGTGGACTCTTGCGGTGGCGGCCCAGTTGGGACCTGGGAGTTTTCTCAAGTGAATTTAATGAAAAACCCCGCTGTGATTGGCAGCTGAATGCCTAAGCTAACAAAGAGTTGCCTCAATGAAGGGTCAGAAGTGAAAATAGCATTGCCCTTTGCCAGTGCCCCCCTCCCCACCACCCCACTCCTTCATCCAGGCCCGGCTGACTGGATATTACAAGTTACCACATTTATATTTGCAATAACAAATTGACTCCAATTGGTCTAAGTGGGGGATCAGGACCCGGCTGGAAATTCGCAGCGCTGCAAGGAAATCAGTTTGCAGACCTTTGTCGAAGCGAGGGGTCATCAACACGAAGGGTACACAAGGACAGGGGCGACGACAGGAAAGACGCACGCACACACGCACGCACGCACGCACGAGTGGTGGGTGTGGACTGTGCATAGAAATAGGCTACGTTTTAGTTTTTGTCACACAATTGCACATGCAAATTCCTAAAAGAATTGCATTTTCTCAATGTTCTGAAAAAAATGTGTTGAAAATGATGTTGTACTTAAATCCCACCCAAGTCTTGTCTGAGAGTTGCATGCATCATTCATTCTCACTGAACCTTTAAAGTGAACAGTTTATGAAATCTCAGTCAGACTTGCTATCGAATGACCGAACAGATGTAATATCACTCTTTTAATACAAAGCTTTTGTCCACTGAGTCCAGTTTGCACAATTGTGCTGAACAGAGAACACAGGGGGAGCTAATGAACATGCTCTGAAAGAGCCTCATGAATCATAATTGGGAGAATGAGTTTCCTTATAAGGCGCTCTTTTGTCCCTAATAGTTAAATAATAGTAATTGTGATCGTCGGACTTCTGTCAGGGACTGATTGTTCTCCGCCGTTTCCTACCCTCTCTCTTTTATTCTGTCGTCCACGTCATTTCTCTTATCACTCTCTTCTATTGTGAGCACTGTTGCTTCGGTCCCCATGGCGACAGCTGATGCTATCGTGTTATCATTGTAATAAAACTAAAGTGCTGGGCAGGAAATTGAAAGTGTATTCGTACAGGAAATAACAGTGCTCCGTCATAATCTACAGTCGAAAACATGTGTTCATCCACATATTGTCTCCTTATCTGATGCTGAAGAATACGTCCTGGTCAGCCATCTTTTTTTTCTCTCTTCCTTTTTCATGATTTATTGTTTCTTTTCCTTTTTTTTGGAGTGATTCCCTTAACCAATTGGGGATCATCACGTCTGTTCAGAAGGTCTTCGCTTTCAGACTGTCCTTTAAAGTATTTGTAAGAACTGCGTGTGTGATAAATATTCACATGTAGAAACCTTTTTTTTACTCGAAGACAAAATCTGACTTAAAGTTTAGACTGCTGTAATATTTAGCGCTCTCACCTCACAACGAGAACGTCCTGGGTCAGCTTTCCTGACTTTGCATGTTGACCCTGTGAGTGCGGGGGGGTCATGGTCCTCTCACTAAGGTCAACTGGTGATTCTAAATTTTCTGCCAGTTTAAAAGTGTCTGTATGATTGTTTGTCTCTCTGTGTATGCCCCATGCTGAGCTTGTGAGCTGTCCAGCATGTACCCCAGCCATCACCTGCTACGATTGGCTGCAGTGCCCCCCGTGACTCAAATGGGAAAGCAGAAGCAAAGACAACTGAAAATTAGAGCTGAAAAGTAACTCATTTATTCATTTAAAAAATATTTGGGCTCTTAACAAAAATGGAATTTTGAGCTATAAACAGACACAAATGCAAACTGTGATACTGACTTAGAAGCATCCAGCTGCGTTCTCCCTCCAGACACACAAACCCACCTCCTGATCCCGTGTCTGAGTGAAAGGCAGAGAGAGAGAGAGAGAGAGAGAGAGAGAGAGAGAGAGAGAGAGGAAGCTGACACAAGGCCGCCCTCTATCTGAAGTATCAGTCAACGCCCCCTACTGTACACGCTGTATCAGGCTCGTTTGCAGACAGTGTGTGTATGTGTGCCTCTCTTCTTGCACTCATATCATCTGTGAGTGGGTGGGCTGCCACTGGCACTGAAGGGGGGTGGGGGGAGGGGGGGTCCCAAGCTGATGAGCATATAATATGATTTACTAATGAATATAAAGTTAATCGGGGACCGAGGAACAAAAGCCTGAGGATGCGCTGACACTCCAATTTGCAACACATACTTTAGGAGGGGGGCCAATCAGGAGCTGAGCTTTCACAGGTCAGTGGAACCAAGCGCAGCTGTCTGAGCAAACAAAGTCAACACAAAATAAACAGACATAGAAACACGTTTTTTAAAGGAAACGCAAACACAAATATGTCTTTTCTTTCTTCAGCTGCAGCGACTCTAATTGGCTGACGTGGCGCTGTGGCGGTGGTTGAAGTGTTGGCTGAAGTGGCACAGAGGCGCGGCAAAACGTCAAATTAGCATGAAATTAATCAAGGGCCACACTTTGAGCTATATTTAGACTGAGATTGAGTGGAGCAAGATTTTATGATCCCTCTCTCTCTCATATCCTCACAAAGTTCTTCTTACGTCCCCTAACACATTGTTTCTTCCTCTCTCTCTTTTTCTGTGTGTGTGTGTGTGTGTGTGTGTGTGTGTGTGTGTGTGTGTGTGTGTGTGTGTGTGTGCGTGTGCGTGTGCGTGTGTGTGTCAGCTGAAGGCGCTGCACTCCCCCTCTAACCGATGTAAATGGAAGGAGTGGAGAAGGCTCGGTGAGGGCTGACCTTGTTCTATGAGGGGCAGCTCACCCCAATTAATCACGAGATCCCTGCCCAGATGCTTCAAGCTAATAAACAGCCCTCCGAATCAAAAAGTCGCCGCAGTCGTACAGCCACTCCGATGATTGCGCCTCGCGCTCGAGATTAAAGCCCACTGTGAATAGAGAGAGAGGGCAAGTAGCACTTCTAACAATGCGGGGTGGCAGGATGACTTAGTTAGAGGCAGATGAGAAGCCTTTGGAGCTTTCTTCTCCTCCTCCTCTCCCTTTTCTTTTTTTTCCCCTCCAAATTCTTTTAATTTAGGCATTTCACTGCAAATTGCATGTCAAATCACCCTTGCAGTGAAATACCCTTAATGATTCCCTCTTTTCATGTGTAAATACTCATTTTCCCTCCGTTTCTTCCCCTGTTATACTTACTGGGGATTTCAGGGATTATTGGAACAAAATTATTTCACACATTTTAAAAGGATTATTTTTCACAATGTGGGGACATGTCAGTTTACTCTGTGATGCACAATGGCCTGTCTGTGATTTTAACATTTGAAAAAAAAAAAAAAAAAAAGAGAGAGAGGAAAAACACACCACCAAATCGCAGACAATTGAACCCGGTGAATGGAGCGTGCAACATTGGGGACGACAATGTGTTTGCAGGCTAATTACACTCAACGTGGCATATTCTGTGACATTTAAAGAAGGAAGCAACACAAATACAATGCTGAAACCTCTCATGTGTGCGTGCGGTCCGTGTCTGCATGCAGCCGCTGACCTTGCTTTAGTAATTTTACTGAATATTTTCAAAGGTCAGCCGATGTGATTACTGCCTGCTATAACCGTTGCTGTTTGTTTTCTCATTTTAAGCAGTGAGTGCTATATGTTTTAAAATGGATCCACTCACGTGTTGCCCATAATACGGCTTCTCAAACTAATAAGAATGTCTTATAACTAATAACGTCTTATAATATCAACCCAAAGGTCACTTTGATTAGGATAATCTTTATAATGTTTTTGTGCGGCAGGATTTTGGTTCAGAATTGTCATCATTATTGCAGAAATTGATCCCACAGTGGGCCCTCCGAGTAGCTGGCAGTGTCCTGTCCCTGCTGCTTCACGTTGTATCCTCAGCTAACCGTTATGTTAAGAAGGAGGCAAAAAAAGGAAAAAAAAACAGAGGTAGAGACGGGTCAGAAATTTACATTAGGTAAGGGCAGAGAGTGAGAGCAAGAGGGAGTGTAGACGAGGGATTGTAGGTAATATGAAAGCAGATGGGAAGTGAGAGAGAGAGTCGACGTCCTGGCCGGGATCCCAGGATACACCAGCTGTTGCTGTAACTTCACCCCTCACGTCCCCTTTTTCCTCCCTCCATGTTTTTTTTTTTTTCGACCGCCTCTTTAGGCTCCGAGAAGAAAGGCTTGATGACAAGCTTCCTCTTTTAGACATCATTTGATATAAAGGAACCAAAAGTTTGCTCACCTTTAACCGATTGTATATTTTGTCGAATAAGACACGGGGAACATTATTGGACGTTGTTTCATGGTTGGATTGGAGGATTGTAATGAAGCCCAACACTGCTGAGGACATGCACAAACCCACCGACCTCTCTAAATACTGATGACGCTGAAGTGTGCGCTGTGATTTTTTTCCCCCTGTCCTTCGCTCACACGTAATCAAACTGCAGACAAGTTTAGTCGAGGTGACCAGATTTGGCTCCGTTCAGGTTATAATATACTGTTTTTACAGTTCACACGGAAGTTTTGACTAAATAATGAAGTAGGTCACAGAAAAAGGAATGCAAATAAACCACGGGATTGATATTCTTTTTTTCCTTGGAAAAAGTCGTTTTCTTTCCAAAACCACCACAAATATTTTCTTCAATATATATTATTTTAATTTCTATCGAAAAATTTCACTATCATTCCAAAGAAATGATTTGATTTTCATATACTCTCAAAAAAAGAATGACACTTGATACGGAAATGCATTACATCTTGTTCCACAAGGCAGAAAATATGCGTTGGCTTTGGTCAATTACCTTCTACATTTCCTCCATACAATGAAACAGCAAACAAACAAGGAGGAGCAAATGAAAAGCAAGTAGCTAAACATAAGGAAACCAAAGAACCGCCTGCAAAATTAATGAGCCGCCATAAACGAAGTGGATCGCCGCCATTTGCATGGCGTGTCTATGTGAACAGGTGGAGGTGGGCACAAAGGCTTTGGACCAAACACTGACGTGCGCGCGGCACCTTCATGTCTCCGGCCCTCGCTTTCTTTCTCTCTCTCTCTCCGGCGTGTCACATCAAAGTCTGAGGCCTGTTGGCTTGACTTACACCTCATCCAATTAGTCGGCAGTATCTCAGCGACCCTGAAGAATAGCCGGCTCTTTTTCGAGGCTCCACCGTCACTTGATCCCAAGTAACACAATCCCCAAGGCTGCGGACACATCCAAGCACAGACGCACACACACACGCGTGCGTGCGCACGCACACATACATACGCGTTCAAAACGCACACCCACAAACACCTGATACCTGGGGCTCATCGTGTAGCGATAAAATGAAGCAGGGAAAGGGAGTGGGCACAGACGTCAACAGCATGAGCTAAACAAAAAAAAAAAAAAAAAAACAGGCGAGGAAGGGAGAGAGGCTGGAGGAAGGAGCCAGGTACAAAATTGATGGCTCACAATAGGCTGGGCATTGTAACAAAATGAATTTGTCGCCCTATTGTCTGTAACAAAAGACCTAATTGAAGCCGGGGCCTCCTGTCCCTTGTCTGTTGCTCTTTTTTTTGGCATGTTAAGTATGCTGTAAGATATGCCGATTCTCGCTCCGACTCAATTATTCAAGCCGGCAAGAACAGAGAACAAAAGCGTCCGATGCACAGGTTTGACTCCGTGAATACTTGACTTAGCGTGTACTATTAAAAGTTTCATATTTACCAGTAGAAAAAAAAAAATTCCACCTTAGAAAAATTTAGACTTTTTTCGAGGGGGGGTGGGGGGGTCCGTTTTGTCATCTGCCACCATGACACAGCATTATCAAGCTCGCAAGGACATCTCGCTCCTCCGCGCCGCACGTCTGGAATCCAATTACGAGGCAGCAATTTATGCTGTGTGAGGATGCATTACTATTTCAATATTGAGATGTCAAATTACACACAGGGCCTCTAATGCACTCTGGCAATCATAGCCCACTGCTCAGGCTGCCAGCAACAAAACTGTCAGAGGACCTTGTCACAGGGGGAAAGGAAATCTGATTCGTCCATATTCTCCCTCTCTCTCTCTCTCCCCCCTTCTTTGACCATGACTCCCCCCTTCCGTTATTCAGTGCCATTGTGTTGCCTTTCTTCCGCGCGCGCTCTATCTCTCGCCGGTGTTCCTCGGAGGGGTTTCGTTTGCCCAGAACTCCGTGGCAGGGCGATTGATGAGGACGCTTCAATTCTCTGACAGTTGACATTTACCAGGAGACTCTCCTTGGCATGCCCACGTTGTTGGCTTCACCGCGAACAAACAGACAACCAGACAGCTGGAAAGGCCTCAGAAGGAGAAGGGACGAGGAGGGAGGAGGGGGAGGGGGGGGGGGGGGAGTCCCAGTAAATAATGAACACCACTTAATAACCTTATGAATGTAATCAGCAACATTAAACAAGAGAAAGTTTAATGGTATTTAAATTACAATTCAGCTCTTGTCATTTAGTATCTAGAAATTTTGTGGTGAAATTGTTGAGAGTGCAAAACATTTTTGATATTGTCTTTTCACATGCAGGAAAACATTATTTTCTGTGATGGTAGAACCATAAAATAAGCGAGAAGCTTTGTTTTTTTTAATGCAATTAGGCTTTATCATGATGTAAAAAGTCAGGAAAAGTAAGTTCACCTCATAAAACAGCCACAACCAAAGGAAGAAATTATATATAAACAACAAAAATGAAGGAAAAAAAAAGAAAGCACCACAAAAATAATTGTTTCCCTTGACTTTATTATTTTTTTTACTTCAATCCTCATGTTGGTTTGTGCACCTCGCGCCGTAACACAGCCTGTGTTCTCTCCCCGTCGCTCTCTCCTTCCCCTCGCCGCGTGGCGCTGGAGGTCTCAGCAGTGGTCGCCCGATACCAGCGCTGACGTGCGGGCTGGTTTTACTCGCGGGGAGCCTCGCCCGGCGAGCACAAAACAGAGATGCTTTCTGACATCCTGTGAAGTTGTCTCCGTCCCCGGGTATACCTTTGGGGAAGCGCGAGCAGGGGTGGGGGGGTGGGGGGGGGGTAGGGGGGGGGGGACGGGGGGTGGTGGCAGTGGCGGCGGCGGCAGCCCCGAGACCATCGGGGCCCGTCTATACTTGCCAGGCGCTGAATCTTTAATGCAGAAGGGCCCCCACAAATGCATGGGCAGCATGGTGTTGTCACCCCGGCATATTTTATCACTGATCAAACATTAGTCGGCAGCTGTTGTAAACTTGTAGCTGTCTCGGTGGCAGCGGCGGTGACAGGCGCCGACACACTGCTGAGAGACTGAGGCCCAGCTGGCTGCTTTACTTACTTACATTGTGTCAAAATAAATAAATAAAGCGCCGCCGCCTTCCATCTCGCGCCGCGGACAGTCCTCCCTCTCGCTATCACTCATTTCCTCATTTGTTGCCTCTTTCTTTCCTCCTTCACCCCCCCTCCTCCCCTCTTCACTCTTCCTCTTGTACTTTTCTGTCACCTTCGTGTTTCCGCGCTCACTCTTCTCTTTCCGGCTCCTTCTGTCTTTCTCTGTTGTGTCTTATGATTTCCCCAACTGCATGTTTTCTGTCCTCGCAGCGTTAGCGGGGATTGTGCCTCGTACGATGGCTACCTGAGCGCGAGAGAGGGAGGGAGGGAGGGAGGGGGGTGGGGGGTGGGGGGTAGAATAACAGAAAGTACGAGCAGCAAACACCGTTCCTCCAGAGTCTTGGCGAGGCTCGAAAAACGAGAAGGCATGAGGGAGACGTTTTGACAGCATGAAGAGAGAAGGTGGGAACAAACTGTGACACTACAAATGCAGCCGGCGTTTCATTGGCACAGTTGGCTCTCGGTAGACTTTCAAATGTGATTCCCGACGAATTGGGGACTGGGACGGCGACCCGATATCGTACCATCTGCTCGCGTCCAAAGCGGTTTAGATACCAGGGAAGTAGCGTTGTGTCAACTTTAGTTTTGAACTCAAACTCAATTATTTGACGCACCAATACGACCTGAAACTCTCTGAGATTGCCACACTAACGTGACAGCTTAGATTTAAACTCCGTTCAAAGTTTTTTTTTCCCTTCTTTCCTCAATGATAAACGTGACACTAGTTTTAAATCACAAAACTTGGTAAACAATGTGTGTTCGTGTTGTTCTGTAAAAGAAAATTGCTTGTT
Source organism: Malacoctenus triangulatus (assembly GCA_032274725.1). Lineage (NCBI taxonomy): Eukaryota > Metazoa > Chordata > Actinopteri > Blenniiformes > Labrisomidae > Malacoctenus > Malacoctenus triangulatus. The sequence continues at coordinate 11,432,674 of JAUESE010000010.1, forward strand.
TCTGTGTGGACATATTGTTAGATGCATGTTTATGCAGAGTAAAACATCATCCCAAGCAAATATATCAATATTTCATTACTTCATTTATTATGTAAATTCCTCAACTGAATATTTCAGTAATTGGTTAGGACACGAGACCCCCCCCCCCCACCCCCCACCCTCTCCTCGCCCCACCTCCCTCCCTCCATGTGTCTGTTTTGCACAAAGGCAGCGGTTCGACAGCTCACTGGTGGGAATTACCTTTTGGCTGGCACTAAATAATTTTTATTTCTAATTTATTTCATGACAACAGGCACACGCAAAGGGAGAGTCCCCTCAGCCAGCCAAGTGCCTTGTTGGCAATGATTGATTACCCAATATCTAATTAGCTGAGATCCAATCACTTATTATGCAGAGAGCGGGACAAACAGACTGAAGTCAACTGTCAGCCGATTGATTGATGACACTCCCAATCCCGCTTTTGTTTGCTCTAATGTCCTGATGCTTGTTACAACCACCAAAGCTCGCTCGGACAATGCGGTCTGTCACTCTGACGGGGAGTTGCCGGCCTCCCGCCTCCCTCGCCAACAAACACTCAGTTTCGGTGTTTGCGCGTGGTTTTTGTCTTAGCGGAGATATGGTGTGCGCGTGTGTGTGTGTGAATCTCTGTACGCGAGTCCGTGTCAGCGTGGAAATATATTGTTGAGGACAGGGTGGAATTTGTCGGGTTGTTGGCCCTATTAGAGGCAGGTCCTCCTCTCGTCACCCCGAGGGCAGGCCGGTTTTTAGCGCGGGGTGAGAGGGGAAGGGGAGCTACATCATGATTAAGAATGAAGCAGTGATGAATGAAAAGGGAGGCGCGGCGGTCAGCGCGACGCGTCGCTGCCTTTCTACCTGTTTTTAGGGTTTTTGACTAAAGGAGTCACACTCAGTTGGGTTCATGGGGGGGGGCACAAGCAACTTCAATGGATCGGAGCAGAGCAAAAATGACAAGCCTGACTCGTTCCATTTGATTTTCTGCAAAACAGAAGAAGTACCTTAAATGTCCAAGAATGACCAATTCCCGAAAAATCTCAGATTCACTTTGCTGCCGTGACTCTTATTATTGTTTGCACATATGTGAGGTAAGTGAAGTTGTAGGATTAACTCAATCAGATGCTAATCTCTGCGCATTTGTTTGTTAAACTGATGTTTCAGTTTATCGCAGGTTCCAACAGTTTCCATGTGTCTTGAACGTCTTTCGTTATTCAGAAAAGTGCTGTGATGGTCCTCGTCCTCATGTCAGACACACATGTCTTTTTTTGTCCTTTATTGTGTCTACACACAGTTTAATACATTTGTGTTTGATTCAACATTTTTTTTCTCTTTGAACAGCAAACAGCAAAGTGAAATGACAATTTGACATCATTAAAAATGTATAGAGACTCAGGGGCCTCAGAGGTTTCCATTAGTAAATAGGGTCGGAAACTCACTGAGCGACACACATACACACACACACACACACACACACACACACACACACACACACACACACACACACACACACACACACAC
>JAUESE010000010.1:11452464-11463603 GCA_032274725.1 Malacoctenus triangulatus
TATTCCATCTGCCACCGCCTTGTTTACACACACACACACACACACACACACACACACACACACACACACACACACACGCACACGCGCCACTTTCTCTTTTTTACAAGTGCTATTCATGTTTGAGTGGTTGGGCCTCTGCGTCTTTGGCCTGCCTTGTCCACTTAAAAGGGCATTAATCAACGGCTACTTTATAAATCAGGAGGTCCTTGCAGGCTCAAAGCGATTATGAGGTCAGGGCTCTGCAGAAGTACTTAACCAATTCCCAAACCCACCCGGACTTGATATATTTTGCTTCCTTGCAGCGAGGTGATTCATCATCATTCTACCACTGAGGCGTAATGGAACAGGCAGGGAGGGAGGGCGGGATGTTAGGCGAAGGTGTATAGGATAAAAGGCGAGCAGAAAGGAGGAAGATCGGGCAATAAAGTGCTCGATTCTCTGTGTTTTTCAAACCACCACTGTCTCTATTATTTTTCCCACCCCCCGCACTCAATCTCCGGCGCTCACTCTGCTCAAATCCCAGGACACTTTTGGAGCACTTAACGCCAGTCGGGCCCATTTATCCTGGCCTGCAAAGTCCCCTAAATTATCCCGGGCAAAGCTGAAACAAATGTCCAGGAGATGTGGTTTCTGCTCCGAATGTGGAAGAGTTGTGAGGCTGCAGGAAAAGGCAACTCTTCCAAACTCAGTCTGGTTTCACTATATTTGGAAGGATGGGAATCGGGGGGCTGACTGGAGGAAGAGTTTACCAGCAAAAGAAGAAGAGAAAAACAGATGGAGGAGCAACAGAAATGACACAAAGTGAGACTGTGGGATTTAGAAGATGAGAAATTGAGATATTGCTCTGTTGGAGTTGCATGACCAAAGTGTTAGAGAGTAAAAAAAAATACCCCCGACTGCATCAAATACCTCTGCAGGGTAGTCACCCCTCTTGTGGATACTACACATCCCAAATACAACTCATTTTTCAAGCTAAAGTACCACAACTACTCCACATTGGAGAGGAAACAATGTGTTTGTCCACAGTTTATGGAGATTTGACTCAACAAACAAGTAATTTGCGATATCATTCGCCCACAGTCTGGGTCTATAAGCTGATTTGGCTTTTGATTCATAGAAAACTCAATAAAAAACGATACCACAAGTCACGTCAGGAAGAGAAATATATACATCTTTGCTCTGTCAGTTAAATAAAATTGAGGGAGACAACGCCCTGTCAGTACTGCTCCGTCCAGGAACTAATCTAATCGACGTCTGAGCGCAGCACCTTCAGTTACCATGATGTCTAATTTAGCGAGAAACACTGTCAGCCTGAAGAGACACAGCGGAGTCGTTTCGAGCGGCAAAACGAACGGAATGGAATGATTAAAAATAATAATAAAGTAAAGCAACTGGCCAGGAAACACAGGAAACTGAGGGGGGAGAAGAGAGGAAGGACAGGAAGATTTAGGATGGAGGGGAAGTGGGGGCATCGACTCCACCACTTCCACAGACAGACACTTAATGTGGTTTTGACCAAGTAAGTGAGACACCGGATGTAAAACGGAGAAGACAGTTTCCATTACCCCTGGCACCCACCGGAGAATAATTTGCTGAGGCTGTGTAAATTGTGATTTAAGAAGTGTAATGATGTGTAATAATTTTCTGTCACTGTTGTCAGTGACTAGACGAGGCAGGTCTCCTCTGTGGGGAGAGGAGGGAAGAGAAGTTGTACACAAATCCAAACAAATGAGAGGGGACATGCTGTGTAATGTAGGAAGAGGCAACAACAATTAAATGAGTTTCTGGTGTATCAAAGGAACAGTGGAGGCTCTGGGGAGGACGCAGGTATTGGAGTCGCAATACGGTTGTAAACCTCGCTCGCAAAACCCATCGTGTTACATACTTGTATTGATTTTACATTATTCGCCCGAGAGTAACTGAGTCAGATTGCCATATCTATGGTAAGCAGTCACAGGGTCTCGAATAAAGAGGAAGTAATGCACGCTGGAATGAAGCCTGGCACCTAATCTCTTGATAAATCAGGGTAAATTTTGCTGATTGAATCCACTCAGTCAAGTAAAATACTCTGATGACTTCTTTTACACCACGAGGAACCAACATCCATCCGTCTTATCTTCCGAAGCTGAGCTTATCCTCACCAATAGTAGACGATTAGAGCACAGAAAGGTAAAGAAACGCGTATTGTTGAGACTGAACACAAACCGACAGGCGGCCGTTGCATCGCTCTCTCACTCCCAATTTAGAGCCACTGGTGAAACTAACAAGCTTTTCTTTGGATTCTCAGAGAACTCCAAAGAATCTATGAAGACATAGCATTCAGGGACAATGTAAAAAATGCACAGTAGGTTTACATAGTTGCCGTGAATCAACAGACCCAGAAACTATCTTATTGTACCACTGAATTACCAGACTAACATAACTTCATGTCATTTAAATATCAAGTTAGTTTGGCTCTTTTAGACCCGTCAGCTCTGCTAAGCATCCTGCAAACACACTCATTTGGCATTTCAGTTCTGCTGCTTTCTGGGGTTTCTGTTGGATTTAGCCACGAGATTTGGTGGCTTTTCAGTAACAAGTAAGGGTTTTTTTTCTTTTGGAAAGAAGCACCAAGAGTTGAAACTGATAACTTTGAGCTTGTGAATGTTGTGTCGACCGTCAAGCATGAGGTTTTTCTCTGTTTTCTCTCTCAAAAGGCAGAAAATTAGGGAAGATCATCAACTTCCTGCGCAATCTTCAGCTACCTACTTTCTTATAGCTGTGTTCAACTCTTGGGTGAGATGTGTTCAGACCACAGGGAGGAGAAGCAAAAGTTGGCAAATGTAATGAACAAAAGACTCAGTTCATGTGAATTCCAGCTGTAGGAGTTTCTTACTGTGAATGCCATCAGCATATATGAATGAAATTCCCAACTATAAATGAGCATAACTATTCATCAGTCAAACTTTCTGTTTTTTGCAACTTCTGAACAAATCTTATGCAATTTGAAGAGTTTGTCAGGTCATTGAAAAGTCCCGGAAAGTAATTCAAGAAAAGAGTGAGAACCCTGCCGATGGAAAGTGCACAACTCATTAACTGTTGAGTATGGCAAAGAAATCTACGCTACAGAAAAATAGATGTAATATTTTGGAGTTACAAGATGAGACTTTTTCAAAAAGCGCCTGTTCTGAATCACAAGCAAAACTGCTGTTCGACTGCATCAGTTTGAGACAACAAACGGCAGATGTTTAATTAAAAACTATGTTTCAAAGTCATTGGTGCTCTGTTCTGTGTAATTTTCTAAATGTTATTTTCTTTGAATTACAGCAAAAGAGTGTCAACAGAATTATGTCAACCTTTATTATCCCGGCGCCCAACCCAACCTATGGGCATTCGACAAAGGAGTTTTATCTTTGACATATGTAATTTATGAAAAATAACGCAGCGGGCTCACTGTTATTAATGCCTCGTCACAAGCTCCAATAGAGCAGGGAATCGTGGGCTTTGAGTGATTATGTTATCACTTTTAGTGTATGTTTTGCATAGACGTGCGCAGGTTGCTAAGAAGGGAGAGTCGAGAAAGGAAAGGAAAGGGAGAGTTTGCAAATACGAAACAATATCTCGTAATACTCGCCCCGACAAGGATGCAGGGCATTAAAATACAAGGAGGCGCACCATAATTCAGATGTATAACATCTTTTATGCAGTTGCGAACGCTTCATGTTCTGCTGTACTTTTTGAACGGGGAAGGAATTAACATAGCTGACAAAAAATGCGCGTAGAAAAAAAAAACTGAAGAAAAAAACAGCAGATAGAGGGAAGAAGCAACTTCTTTCAGAAAGCAAATTATTTTGAAACGGGTAGATGGGGACGGAGAATCGCTTTCAATTATTCCACCCAGTTTATCACTAAGAACATGCGGCGCAGTATAATATTGTCACCAACTATCAGTGAATTAATAATTGCGTTCTTTTTTTTTTTCCCCTTTCTAGCCAGCTGTGCTGTGTATCTACTCACAGCTACCATCAAATCTTCATACACTGCAAGAAATGAGGGGGGGGGGAAGCAAAACCAGCTCAGCAGACGTCTGCAGTTGGCGTACGTACACGTGTGTATCATCGGTAAAAGTCGATTACGGGTCCTCTGCTAACAGGAATACATAATGCATTTAAACAGAATACAAAAGGCCACCGATCAGAATGAAAATGAAACGTATTACAATGCAGCGCAGCACCAGTGACAAGACTAATTCAGTGTCTCCTACGGTTTGACGACTAGAGTTCCTGCTGCTCGATAGCGTGCTTTCGCTAAATTACAAAGACAAGTGACGCCTTCATTGCTCGCACAATGCCTCCGTTGGTGTCTCCTCGCTCGTTCTCTCGCCCCCCTAAAACCAAAGTTTTTTGATCATAAATTGTTGAAGTGCTTCATCCACTTTCACTCATGGTCTTAGTAGTTGCACGAGCAGATTAGAAAGTCCGCCACACTACCCGACCGGTCTCAGCATACTATTAGCATATATATGAGATTTGAGACATTTTCTAATATTCTCCAGCAGGACTCATCTGTCATGGCCTGGTGATGAATTATCAAATGCTTGTTTGGGTGTGAGGGAGCTGGCAAAGTGGCAGTGTGACTCCCCTCCTTCGGCTTATGCCTCCATAACCTTTACTATGACTATGTTAAAAAAAAGAAAGTAAGGTAGGAGTAAAACAGTGTTGGGGCATTTCAATAAAAAAGGGAGTTTTATGCACATTATTAGCTGTGCCGTCACTCAACTTGTGTGGGGAATGCTCAGAAGTTTAACGCAAAAGTGTCACAAAGTTGGCATGGAAGTATTTTCAGATTGAAACCGAAGTAATCAAATGAAAACTAAGACAGCATTATATTACATTTTTTCCCCTGTTGTAATTCTTGTCATAAGAAGCACAAAAAAAGATGCAACAAATTGTCAGATTAGTTTTTTTTTTTTTCATTTTTAAATCTGTATTTGTAATAATAAACCATGAAATTCAAGTAGAGTCAAGTCGAGCAGATGCTGGTTGAGATAACATGGCGGAGTTAAAAAGCAGCTTTCAACAGTCCACAAAACTTCACTATTGTAAGTAAAGATTTGTTAAAGTTGCCTCAAAAAGAGAAATTTGTTGAATCCTGATTCCTTCAAGCAGCTGTTGGAAACCACAAATCTGAACAGGCGCCAAACCTCGATCCATATGGTGCAGTAGGGGGCTTCTGAACAATTCAGTGGCTTCTATCAGGCTGCGCTGGTCCCATGATGACTGTGACCCATGTTGCTGTCCAACACTCTGTTTCTTCTGCTTCGGTTCCCTTCAAATAACAGTGTCATCTCAAACCCACTATTGAAATGACCCCACAGGACAACATAAATCATCCAAAAATGTGTAAAGTATCAGTAGAAATACTTCAGTTTTAGCCCGCGGATGTATGAAGCAGCTCAGAGGGAGTTTAGCTCCTGCATCTCGTGGTGTGACAGGGGAGGTGTAATACTTTATAAAGCTTTATATTCCAACTCCTTGCAAATATCCCATGTGTTAATTAAATGAGCAAAAAGTGCAGTGGCCTGTGTCCTAAATTAATTGCTTTCTATTAGATTACATTATTGTAGATAGAGGAAACCGTATTATTAACATTGTTGTACATTCTCCTACATTCAATTTCCTTGAACATTATTATTGAGAGAAATCACTCTCTCCTCCTCGTGCCGTCTCTCTCTCTCTCTCTCTCTCTCTCTCTCTCTCTCTTCCTTCCTCCTGAAGATTGTTTCCAAATTTCTGTCATGGCGCATTCTGCTCAGTTAATTAAAGGGCGGCTAAAGTGCAGTGGCCTGTATCCTATTGACATCAAATCCATAACTTAGGCTGAAAACATTTACATTAATTTGCCATTAATACCGCCTATGCCAACTTTTCAATTCCAGCTAAGTATGATCTCACACAATAGTTGCCGTTGCCTGTAAGACAAACAGGCGAGGGGGCTCCGTGAGGGAGGAGGGGAGGGGGCGTTTAAAAAAAAGAAAAAGAAAAGATGTTACTGTTAATTAAATGAATAAAAGTGCAGCAGGCTGTGTCTTGGAAAACAGCTTTGGGTAATAAAAATATAGCCAACAATCTCTCCATCTTCTTGCTTTCAATTCAGTTTTGAATGCTATTACACAAGGTAATGGAGTTTGGGAATGGGAACTTCTTGATAGCTGTCAGAAAGAGAGAGCGAGCAGAGCGGCGTGCCGACGCCTTGTATTTCTCCCCCTTTTTTTTTTTTTTAATAAAACAACTAAGCTCAGCAGTCTGTATCCTATCTCGGCTATTGCATCTATTGGATTGGATTATTTTACATTTTGATTGAAATGATGTCCGCGCCAGATAAAAGCACAGACCCCAGCTGTTGTAATTGAATCAGGGTGGAGTTGTTTATTCGGTTGATCTACAGCGGTGATTTGCTTGTCCTAACACCCAATGCATAAAAGATCCACTCTTGTTTAACACACTGCTGATTAGATCTGTTTAAAATGGCGAAACAAGAGTCGTCCGTGTCCAGAGATGGGCAGGCATAAAGATAATACATATAACGGCGTCGAGAGGAGGAGGAGCGGGGCGAGCAGGAGAGCGGCGGAGGAGAGAAAAGGAGGATACAAAGGGGCCCCCAGTCCCCCTGGCTCATCTGCTGGTGCTCAGTGTGTGTGTGTGTGTGTTGTAGATGCACCATCTGCCTAACTTTCCATGTGTGACCAAAACTCTCAGTGTATAATTTCTCCTGTCTGGGGTGCTCGATGCATCAGGGGCCGTGAACATTATTGAAATAACATCTAATAGGAAATAAAAGGAAATGTAAGTGGTCTCATCTCCAACAGAAGACTCCTCGGAGTCCTTGGAGCAGTCTCTGTGGAGCCAGGTGCCGCCGAGACCACCGCAGACCTCCGCGCACAAAGCAACCGCAAATGCAGCGGTTAATTTCGATTGAATCGGGCAGAATTAATACGCCATCGGATGTAATAAAGCCCCGGCATTCGTCTGCGTTTCAGTGAACCTTATTTATGGGGTCTTACTAAATGTATGCTGCACAATGGATGGTTGATCATCAAATAATGACTCTTATCACTTCGGAGGAGGGCGCACATCCATCACTCTGAGAAAAAGGTGAATGGACGCCCCAGTGCGCAGCGCATGCTGATTTCTTCGGTATCACTCCTTCGGGGGACCACATATGAAAACATAATCTGCTTGGATTGTGATGCCCCTGTTACAAGACTAACTATGTCAAGGGCATTGGCAAAGTCTCCAATATGTTGACATTTTTTGCATTCAAACTACGGGACAAGTGGCTGCTTCAATGCAGTTTGCTGAACACGAATATTTTGTTTCCCATTTATCAGATCAAATACGTCGACAATGACTTTGTGTGTGGAACATAGTTGCAAAAACAAAGAAAACCCCACAAGATAAATACGTCATGTTGAAAGCGGCTCTATATTATATCTATTGTTTGTAGACAAAAGCAAAAAGTATCTGCATCAGATTTGAACATCATTGGCGTAGAAGTGTGGCGTGATGGCTGCGGAGCTCAGCGCGCTATCGTACAATCCGTGCACATGAATATGCGATCGTCCAATATGCTGGTGAGGTTTGGCATAAAAAACCCTGAACTCCAAACACATTATGTATCGAGACTGAACTTTTACTTGGGACACAATACACAGTGTAATCTTTGACATTTACCGACATTCAGATTAGGCCAACATTTGTCAGAAAGCCTAACCTTTGTCCTTGCTTGTCTGTGTATTATCTGCATATTAAGCCTGTGCATCTGCTTCTGTCATACACCAAAAAAAACAGCTCTTATGAGAGGGGTTGGACAATGTGCTTAATAATTTCTCATGTTTCAGACGCTGTTGGGTCGCTCCGCGATAATCAATCATCTCTATTAACGGCCATATCTCACGCTCCACCAGCCGTGACCCCCGGACAGCTGAGCTCAGATTTTATCGCAGCATGCGCGCCGCGTTCTGCTTGGCCTGACACCTCGGCGTTGCATTGCGCCTCTCGCTGCTGTCTGCGCGTGCAGCGCTCCAAGAGTCCTGTTGTCTTGTAGTTGTTTTATCAGGCTGCTGCGATTGCTCATTGTGGCCCCCTTTGGTCACCTGAATAACCTGAAACATCTCAGACACCTGAACTCTGCACAGATCCTCGGATATTTAAGGCGCAAAATGGTAATTTAGCCATCAAACTGTTTAAATGTTGTGTTTTTCCTGTTTTTCAGATCAGTTACATCACAGACAACACTTAACCACCACACAAAAAAAAGAAACAATATGTATTTTGGATTCACAATAGCCTTTTTATTTTTTAGCAATGCTGCATATAGTTCACAGTATTGTTCTTAGATGTAGCTCAAATGTTGAAGAAAAAACACTTCTTTTTTGATATTTTGCGAGTGTCTCTCATTGAAGTGGTTTCAAAGCTTGTTCCTCACAAGCGGAGCTGTCTCATAATTAACCTATCAGCAAATTGGCAGCAGCAGCTTCTTCATTTCAAGGCAGGCGAACCTGCTGAGTTGTGGCTCGCCAGCTGGAGCAGTTGTTTGGGGAGGTGAGCCAGGCGAGGTGGGGCCATGTTCGGCTTCCAGGGAATCCAGTTGAGTCCTGAAGATGCTGCTGGTAAATATAAGGGAAAAAATACGAGTTGAATTTAGAAAATAGTTTTGAATTTATATTCTAAAATGCTGAGGATGTAACATTCAAACAAGATGAACAATATAGAAAAAGTAACTTTCTTTTCTTCTGTTCTTATCTTTCTAAAAACCGAACTTCATTCTTTCTCAACTTTGCACCATGTTATTCACAGTCCTGCTGAAAGCTCTGTGGGGTGCCTGCAGTACCACCTCTGACCTGAGAGACAGTAAAGCACAAAGGGAACAGTTCCTTGAGTTTCTTCTACTCACCTTTATGAGACAGTATTTCCTTTTACTTACAATACTTTTGTGTGTTGCAACCGTGTTGTGCTTTGAATAAGGGCTCAACTTGTTTGTTTCTAGTTTTCCTTACAGTACACCACTGTCATTTTAGTACTAATGAATTATGAAAGACACAAGATAAATTTTTGTAATTTCACTCAGTGCCACACATTGGTTTCCTCAATAACCATCATGTTTTCATCTATTCAAACATGATAATCAAAGTCCATGATTATTAGCACATAAAGGCCACTTTTAGCTCTTTAGCCTGTTTCTCTGTATCCCCGATGATGTTTATTTATTTTCCAAGTGTTGTTATGCAGCGTAAAGACAAATAGTTGTAGCCTCTGTATATTGCACCCGTTTGCAATCGGTGCACAGCCTGACTTTGAAAACCTACACGTCACAACCTCCAGCACTTCAAAACTGTATGGATCAGAGTGGATATCAATACACATACTGACACCGTATTGCTTGGGCTGTTGCCTGTCATGTTGGAGGTGTTTACAGCAGTTCACATCAGAAAGAGAGAGGGCAAGAAAATAAAAAAAAAGTCTGATGTTCTCAGCTCGTAGACGGCAGCGGGTGACCTTTTCTCTCACTGTTGGTATCAATCCTTCAAACACAAACTGCGCGCGCGCACACACACACACACACACACACACACACACACACACACACACACACACACACACACGGAAGGAAAAAAAAAACCCAAAGCAATAATGTGGAAATGTTAACAACTTACAATTAAAAATGTGATTTATGTTCCGTGCAGCTATTAAATGACACTGTGGCCCAACAATATCGATTTCCATATCATTAGCATAATAGTTTTATTGTGGTATAATTACTAAATAAAAAGGCTCTTACCTGGCAAACCTCACTGCATATCAGGGACTCTTTAACGGGCAAAATGTTGCCTCACACAAGTTACATGGGTCAATTGCAGCCGGGGATAGTCGGGGGTAATGATTAGATCATTAAAATTTAGTCTATGCTTCACAGAGCATAGAGAAAATTAACTTCCCCCCACCAAGCTCATTTTTCTGCTGAACATGAAATAATGATTTTCTGCCAGTATAATTACAAAGCTAACATCTGATAGAGTCAGCATCCAGGGGGGATTATCACATGCATGAGTATTAGACCTCATTACCAGCTTGACTGCAAAATTATTACATCTTGTAATTGGATGGCGAGATTTATTCACAGATTGGGCTAGGGTTCCTCGGTAAGATTGTAATTACAGGCTTCACTGGTTCGCTACTTATCACACCGCATGCAGGAGGGAGGAGGACCGAAAAACAAGCGGCGAAGAGGGGAAGGAAGGAGCGTTTCATTAAGCAGGACTACCCTATCAATGGCAGAATGGCGTGGTGGCGAGGCTGCGCGGATGGCTGGGGCGAGTGGGTAACATCTTCCCTCTCCTTTTCTATTTATGAGGCCAAACAGTGGAGGTGTTTGCAGAGAGAGAGGGGGGGGGCGGGGGGTGGATGTGAAGGGGGGGCATTTATTATTACTGGGGTTCCTCTCCCTGACAAATGGGATTTCATTTATTTAACCTCTGCTGATCTATTCCAGTGAAACGTATAAACAAGCCATCCGTTTTTTACGACCGCCGCAGAGTCAACGCCTCAATTATCTAAAGGCTAACTGAGTGTTAAAGTGAGCCATCTGCCAGTTGGAAGCCCATTGATTTAATTTGCCTGGTGTTTTTTTTCTTACCCCTGATGCAACGGGGGCCCCACTTTGTGCCTTTAGAAAAAGAGGCGACAGATACACATATCCCTCATTGAACTTGAGTTCAAAGAGAGTGGTCATGGGGTGTTTGTGCGCACGCAGTTGTTGCCATGTCACCACAGATTCCCCCGATTCGTCCTCAGTGTATATGTAGTTCCTAATACACCACATATGCTTCTTGGTACACACGTGAAAAAGAAACACAAGGAGAGAGAGAGAGAGAGAGAGAGAGAGCCCCAACGAGAAGTTACGGAAAATCGATAGCTGGGTTTAAATTTGACGAGGAGGATGTCGGGCTGCCAATGGAGGAGACACCTTTGTTCTCCTGTAGCCAGCTAATCTCTGCCCGCATGTTGAATGACTATTGACACACTGTGTGTGTGTGTGTGTGTGTGTGTGTGTGTGTGTGTGTGTGTGTGTGTGTGTGTGTGTGTGTGTGTGTGTTTGTGC
>JAUESE010000010.1:11549806-11562678 GCA_032274725.1 Malacoctenus triangulatus
ATAGATAGATAGATAGATAGATAGATAGATAGATAGATAGATAGATAGATAGATAGATAGATAGATAGATAGATATGACTAGCTGCAGTTTTATTTCTGATCAACCCCCTCATCCCACACACAGTAGCATTTTGCTCCCAGAAACAGGTGACAAGGGCACAGAGAGCGTGCTCCTGAGATTTGTTCAGAAACTTTTCTCTTCAGTATTTCTAGTCAGCAGCTGTCAAAAAGGAGAAGCCCGAAAGGCGCTTATTAGAGGGATTAGACGAGGAGGTTCAAACTATTTTAAAACTAAATTATCACCATTTTTAAGGTCTGATTGTTTGCAAAATGAATCATGAATTTGATTCAATCAGAGCTTGATTGGTACATTTTGTACTTGCACGTGCTCTGCTAAAATGCCTGCAAATTTCAGCTGAAATATAAAAATACGACATTTTGATGTACTTTTGAAGGCAGCATCACTTCGTGCCGGGGACAATGTATCGAGGACACTGATATCGAGGACCGTGGAGATGATCACGCGCCTGCGCACAAGAAGAGGCGAGGAATCGTGGCTCCGTTAGCATCCGGAGCTAGCGGGCTGATCTGGTTGGGGAGCACGGTGTGGAGGAAGGCGTCCTGCGCACTGTATGCGCACAGATATCGGCGGCTTCAGATATCCCCAGCTAATCCTTGAGCTAACCATTATCCCTCCATGCTGTCCAAGAAAGGGAGATAACGTTAATAGCCCTGCACTGCCACCTCAATTAGCCACCGTCAAGACGGATAAGAGAAACTGCGTTTTGCGAGAAGAGCCGTCCTCTGAGGCAGATTTTTTTTTTCTTTTTTGAATATTAGGACTACAAGTGATTTTTTGCATTACTTCTAAGAATGAGGTTACCGACTAATAGACATTGTGCGATGGAAGGAGACGGGAAAAAGATGGACCAAGCTCCCCCGATTAGGAACCCTTTTGTGCACGTCTTGAAATTCACCCCTCTGGAAAAGGCAAAGGTAACAGTCTGCTGGCTAATTCCCCGACTTACTCCTGCACTGATGGGTTAGCACGCTGTTTTTATTTGCCTGTGGAATACGCAGCACTTCGGTGCGGCACTGGGGGGGCTGGGCTGTCACCATCATTTAACTTGTCAGGTTTTCCCGTTTGCGGGAAATCAGCTGAGCTAAGGTTAGCTAGCCAGCTAACCTCACATTAGCTACATACATGTTGCTTTTTTCCCACCGCTGTGCTGTTGCCTAAGCTACAGCTTTGCCTCATTGCCCTCACAGACGGCAGGAAGTTATTCAACAGAGGGCTGAGCTGTAGCGGTAATATTCACTAACTGGGGAATGCCACATAAAACGCACATTTGAAGGTGTGTTTCCCCACTGAGGGATCCGCTAACAACCTACTATAATGAAATACAGTTACTTGAGCATGGCCGTCAGTGCTGGAGGGGCCTAGCTTGTTGCTTTCTCGTTGCTTGCGTTACGAGCACATGCACGTTTTCAGTAGTTGTATCCCCGGTGACATGTGACGCGAACAATGGTGCTGTTTATTTTGAATAACGTGGCGCTCTTTGTTTTTCTCCGTGGTTCCGACGGATACCACGGCGCGCTTCACGCGAGCTGCGGACCAACACGTGTGGATGTGGAGGGTGGAGGAGGGATGGAGACCTGACAGTCGTGTGCGGTCCTCCCTCCCCGCCTGAGACCGCAGTGTGTTTTCACCTCTACCGTCGAAGTTCACAGCTGATTAGATTCTACATTTTGTTCCTGCAGGATGTGTTAGATGTGCCGACCAGCCCTCCGACGTTGTCGTTTTGATAACTAGATTTGGGGGCTTTCAGGCTTTCCTGCTGAAGGCGTTAATTGCTGCTCCGAGCCTGCAGCCGCCGATCTGTTACGTTTCATTGCAGGAAACTATGAAACACTTTCACCGGGATGCAGCTTTCACATGGGAGAAATTTTAATGTGATTTGTGTTGCACCTGTTACTGCTTGGATCACGTGTTCTCTGGAAACATTGCAGGTTTTTTCATTGTACACAGCGGATGGGAGCTCCAGCTCCTCGTGTGTATAGTAGGTTGTTAGCTATCATCTTCCTTCAAACTGGGGCTGCCTATTAAATTAGGTGCACATGAGGGCCCTTTGTAGCTCACTCTCAAAATAGCTTGAATACTTGAAGAACTGTGTGCGTGTGTGACAGAGAAACTACTTTGAGCCATGAATTTCCATTCGTAAGAACAGGCAAAAAGTATAATTCAGATGTTTAGTGACAAATCCTGCACACAAATAAAATGCATCTTTGAAAGACTGTTACTCTACAGTGGATCCTGCAAAAAAAATCAATGCTTAAACTGACTTTGTGAGAACATTTCTAGTGAACTGTTGAAATAAAGCTCCCAAGGATAGCACATGTACGGGCTACATTCTTGTTTTTGTCAACAATGAACTGATGAACTGGGAAACAAATGGGAGGTATTTTTGGTAACAGAGACAGGCTCGGTTTTATGAATGCCTTTGCCCTGCCACGGCTGGCATGAGAGAGAGTATCTCATTACAAACAACACTGACCGAGGGAGGATCACACACAGCTCTTTTCTCAAAGACTGAAAAGAAAAAAAAGTTATGTCAGGTCAATTGGAGTCATGGGAATTGCTCGTTTTTTCTGGTTTCTCCTGTTAGCCTGACATAACTGAATTAACTTGACAGAAGAAAGGCTAAAATTGAGAGGAAACAAAACTCTTGAATCTAGCTTCAGTTGTGGTGTGTCAAAGGAAGGAATGAACCAACCTGATGTGTTGGAGATCAACTACATCAATTACTTTAAGTTCTTGCATGTATCCAATGTCATTTATTTGCCTTTTCTGGAGTAAATTTACCTTACATTTGCTTTTAGCCACTGTAATTATACTGGTGAAAGGTGAAGGTAATAACACTCGTTAGAAAGTTATATTGCCACCTGTTTGCAGTGGGACTTGTCAGTCAAGTGAGCAGACATAACTTAACATAAGCCAAGTTGTGCTGCTTTACAACAATGAGGAAAAAGTCTGTTTCAGACTTACTGGGGCTCAGAGCAAAAAGGAGAGTCAGGTTTTTTTTCCAAAAAATCCACAAAAAGCCACTGTAGTTCAATGTGATCACACTTCTGTCTGTCAGTTGTATTCTTCACAGCATAACAACTTGGTTTATATCAAGCCGTTGATAGGAATATGCTGCCCCAGGTTGCTGACCCCGAGGCTTTGCCTGCAATGACGCTGTTAGGAAAACCCCACTTAGACAATTATGAGGCCATCTCAATGATGGAGAACACATCAGGAAAAGAGGTCGGAAAGTCGTGTTTTAGATGACTGGATGTTGCGTTGTTGCGTCTTGTGTGTCACATACTTTGTTTGAAGGAGACAATGTGACGCACTGTCTTTTTGTGTACTGTAGATCCAGGCATTCATGGGAGTGCAGCCTTGACACTGTTCAGCTCCATAAGATAGCTGCTCTACCTCTTCATTCTCTTACTTTGACTTGTTGGGAAAGATTTGAGCAATGGGGTACAACAGAGTCATAAGTGGTGACTTGGCCTTGAAGTTTCCCCAGTGTAACGTACCTGTGGGATGTGCTAGGAAATGAGTTGCACCCATGCATGCCTCGTTTCAAAAGTTATAGAACTCGTAGGGTCTGAAATACGATAGCACGAGTCACCTGCTCAGAACATGTGCTGTTCATTCCATTGTGGTCAGAGCTGTTTTCGGTGGCACAAGAGAGACCTTCCCTGTATGAGACAGGTGTTCTTCATTTGTGAATGTCTTATGTGTTTCAGTTTTGTGTTTGTCAGCATTCATTTTTGGTAACCTTGGGTGAAAGTCTGCCTCTATCAACAAAAATCCATTGGCTGTCGTGTTGTTTTCCAGTCTCGAGGACCGAGCAGTTCTTGGAACTCGAGGAGAGTGATACCCCTCGTTGTTTCTCCCCTTTAAGGCTGTTTTAGGAATCATTCACACCTGTAAAAGATACCCTGGAATCACATGCCTCGGAAAGTTCCTCAAGGTGGACATCTGAAATCTGAAAACATTTCTTATGGTGTAAATATTGTTTGTCATGGCAAAGGGTCAATGCTGTCTGCATATTGTCATGCTGGTTTCAAAGTGGACTTGTGTATAAAAAGTGCTGCTGTTGTTCCAAGTGCATGATTTTTCTAACAAGATTGCATTTCTTTGTGAGCCGACCTTCTTTGTCACAGGGGAGACGGCTCTTTATAAACAGAGAGAAGTAACAATGTGGAGGCCTCTGACTAATAGCAACATTAGTCATTTTCTCTAAATCTAGAATTATCTGTAGAAGCCTGCAAATACTCATTAGTAGACTATACTGTAAATCAGTAGTGTGACCCTTTAATCCACATAAAGCTGCTCATGCAGACTTTCTCTCCATTGATGAGGTAATTAACTGACCTGCAGAGTTCACTGGTGAAGACCTGAAGTACCAACCCAGTTTAATGTTTTGTTGCTAATGTTATTTAGCTCCTTCTTTGGCAGGTCTCATTGATATTCTTGTGTGATTTATTGGATAAATCCAACAAAGACCTGAATCTGTTCTGATGTTGCCAAAGCAGCAATGGATCCATCGCTGGTTCCCACACTTTTTCCAGACATGTGTCTGCTGCATCAAAAGTGCACAGCCAGCGATTTCCCCACATGAATCAACATGCATATTCATCAGATAGAATTAGAAGCAACTTCTGGTCAAAGTAAAAAAAAACAAGTTGAAACAAGAACTACACTGACTGAAATATGGTTAGAAGTGGTCATGAAGCAACGCTTCATGCTGAGCCGTGAAGGTGCAGCTGGACCAACTTGCTTTTTATTTCTTTTTGTGAATAATTTCTAGAAAAACCTCCATTTTTAGAAGTTGATAGTTGAATGGTTTGGTGTGCCCATGATGAAATGATTTCCGAATGTTTCACTATTTCACATCATAAAATAACTGGAGGAATGTATAAGATGACCGATGATCAAACTTTGAAGCTTGATGCAAGTCAGCTTCAGCCTTTCTCACAGCTTAGCTTTAAAACACTTTGGTTGCTTTTTCCACTACCGCCAATGAAACAGGTTGTAGTTCAGTAAGTTTTACTGTAAGTTCTCCTTCCTCTTTCAGTGTGTTGATGTGAAATAATCAAATACAAGAGTCCACCATTTCTGACTCCCTTTTGTCATTGTTCTTGTGAAGAAAACTAGATCAAATGTATGAAGGTGAACACATCCCGCAAATGGTTGATGAAGTCTTCTTGGTCTGAATGTGCTTTAAAAAGTTGAATGCCTCCAGTGTACTTTGAGGTTCATGTGAAAGTGTCATAACAGATGTATACTCACACAAATAGTATCGTTTCACTGTTGTCTCGGTTGCAATTGGAGCGGTTTGGTTTCTGTGAATAAGCGTGCTTTAGTGTCAGTGCTGCCAGTAACTCAGGCTGTGGTTTTAAAGATGAGACGCTTCAGTTCATTTTTACATTTATGGTCACGTAACGTTACGTGGTGTATGCTAAAAGATGCATTGGAAGTCCTGAGGCGTTTTGTTTCACTTGTATGTTTTCCACCGATGCCGTAGACTGTGTCGAGCTGCAACGACCAACGACAATTCATCTGAACTCCAGATGACCTTTTGGTTTTTGTTGCTTTGTCTTCGCTGTAATTCTCAGTGACATTCACACTTTCTCTTGCTTTGAGTCTCAATAAATCTTTTAACAGGTGCATTATACAGACTTATGTACTCTTGATGTGACCTCATATGGTCAAAAAAATGTCGTGGTACTTTGATTTGTGTGCATACGTGCGCTTCCTATGGATTTACATAATTCATTAACAGGCATTATTGATAGAAGAATAAGAAAGGTTGGTGTTTCACTGTGATAAGTGATGTATAATGTTAAATTGCAGTTATTTAGGTCTTCACTAATTAGACTGTTAACGTGAGTCCCAGCACCACGATGTGGCTGGCTATATTGGCCA
The DNA here is from genome assembly GCA_032274725.1 of Malacoctenus triangulatus. Classification (NCBI taxonomy): domain Eukaryota; kingdom Metazoa; phylum Chordata; class Actinopteri; order Blenniiformes; family Labrisomidae; genus Malacoctenus; species Malacoctenus triangulatus. Next base: position 11,555,787 of record JAUESE010000010.1, read on the forward strand.
AAAATGTTGATTTTAAGAGAGTAAAAGGTTTGAAATGTGCGAGATTGAATGCTTAGTACATTTGTTGATTTGTCATTTAAAACAAGTGAAACATTGAGTTTAAATTACTGCAACATCACAGCGAGGAATTATTTTTGAAAATGTCTCGCTCACAGACTGCTGACTCCAGAGCAAAAGTTGCTATCAAGATAAATATTGACAGAAGATAAGAAGCGCTATCAGGAAGTCATAAAAAGCTAAAAAGTAAACAGCCACCATTGGACGTAACCAGACCATTAATTCTGTACAGTTATGTAACAGACTTGGCAACTAGCTTCAAAGAATGAAAAAGAAGTAAATGGGCTGAAATCATCAGAGATAATTTTTAATGTTTTCCTTGAAATCTTTTCAGTCATTTTTTCCAGTTTGAAGGTCCCAGTCCTGAGTGTTCGAGTTACCACTGTAGCCTTCAGTTTCTACACCTGTTGGAGCTTGTCCCTCAGTATTTCTCCAGCCTTTCTTCTTCTTTTTTTCATCTTTTTTCCTCTTCTCTCACCAATTTGTCAGGATACACCCTGAACTGGATTTGAGTTAGACTTTTTCAACAGCAGCTGTGACATTATCCTGACCCTGGTGACTCCCAGCCCATACCTCATTATAATGATTCTGTGCACTCTGCCTACTGCTCAGTTAGAACCTCTTTATCTCAGCGCAGCTCGATAGCATCAGGTATCGTACCATAATGAGCTGGGTGGTCTCTGGGGCATCTTTTACACAGCTTTCTCATCAGATTTTGACTGGTGTGGCTTGTGCTTCTTTATCGTCCTGTAACCCTACCTGTTTTGGGTTGGTTTCACAGAACATGTTCACTTTTTTTTTTTTTTCATCAAGCACCTCATTAGGTTCTATTTTCAAATGTAATCATTGGCCTGATCTGATTCCCAGACAGAGAGGAGTTGTGTCTGAAAATGCAGCCATCTGTTTTGATGTTGGAATATCAGGTTTTATTTATTTTTACGAAAGACGAAAAAAATAGAAAACTTGTTACTTCCTGTACCAGTGCCTTTACAACATATGAACAAAGAATGCCCTTAACCCACGACTTGGACTACCATGGTAGTTTTCCTTTTTTTACCTCAGTAACAGAGAAAAAAAGACTTTTGTGTTAGCAGTGACACCAATTGTGAATCGTGCAAAGGAGATGCAGTAGTTCCTCACACTTCATTTTGCTCTCAAGTCTTTGCTCCCTCTCTTTCTCATCCTGGTCCAATCTAGAAAGAGTCTCGGTCAAACATCCCGAGACCAAGACAAGACCGGCTCCAAATGCCCAATTTTAAGGTGTCCTGGAGTAGTTGGCTAAACACTGCGCTGATGAAGGACCCTTCTAACACTGTGTCTCCCTTCCTTTTTTTTCAGATTGCGTTAATGACAGTCACACTATTCCCCATCCGTCTCCTCATCGCTGCATTCATGATGTTGCTGGCCTGGCCTTTTGCCTTCCTTGCTTCAGTCGGGCGCTCTGAGGATACCGTCGAACCCCAGTGCCTCTGGAGAAGGTGGGTGCCTTGTTATTCAGAGGTGTTGCTGATTGCTTGAAGGTAGATTTTGTGTTGCTGGTCGCCCTTTTTCAGCGAGAATAATATGAGGCCGTTTTTCCTGGAAATACTGGCACAGCATGTTTGGTATTGACTTTCTGCAACTGTAACTCACAGGGCAGAGGTGGAGTCAGTTGAGCACTTAGCCATACAATCAACAAAGCTGCTTTCAGTATCAATAGAAAATCACATGCTTCAAAAGGGCCACCCTCAGTAGTTGTTGTTTCTTTAAACAACCTTGAAGCAAGAGATGTAATTCTGTGAACTTGTTTCTTGGTCTTTCTACACTCCAAGATAAAGTGACTGAGGTGTCTAAAATTGGCACAATTTCAACTGAATTAAACATTTGTTTATCATGTATGGTTTTGCAAAATTTCACATTTCAAATTATTACTAATATCATCTGTTTTTAATGCATGAGTACGTCCTTTGGTATGATGTGATGTTGTGTGAGGTAAATTTTACAGGTATTGTTGTTTCAGAAATGTGTCTCATGCACATGTCCTCTTGCTTCCAGACTGGTGGACATCATTCTGAAAATCATCATGCGGGTCATGTGGTTTGCGGGAGGTTTCCATTGGATGACTGTAAAAGGGCGAAGGGCACTGCCGACAGAAGCACCCATTCTCACACTGGCGCCACACTCTTCTTACTTTGACGCGATACCAGTCACAATGACGATGTCCTCGATCGTCATGAAGGCCGAGAGCAAAGACATACCTCTGTGGGGAAGTAAGTGCAAATCAAGTTTTATTGTTGCCCTCACCCTTTTGGAAATGAGGCCAAGATGTGCAAATAAGCCTTTTTTTGGAGGGGGGGGGGGGATAAACAGCACTGTTATGGTCTTTGCAAGTATTGCTTTACTTTTTCCTTACAACCTGCAATAGAAAGCATTCGAGTCTTTGCATAACTTGAAGCCCTATGCAACGGTCACATGGGCCTCGCTCACCTGCAGTCAGTAGACACACTAGTGAAACAGTAGATCCTATTAACTGGCTTGCAAGTTCATTTACCTCTCCAGTTGCCAGCTAAGACATTGGCTCTTATATCCTTGCCAGCAGGACATACAGTAAAGGTCTCGTGTTTTTTTAGCCTTCCTCTCTCCACCCACTCCTCTGCCGACTAAGAAGATAATGTGCTGCATTGTTCCCTGCAAGTTGAATGAAACTTTGAGAAGTGAAGTTGTCGTACATGGTTAGAGTAGTGTTACAAAACTTTTGGATTTTATACAGTTTTCCTATGTATTATTGATGCTATTAAACAAAATTACATTTCGATCCAACTTAATGTGAAGAAAATTCACTCTGTCCCCCCCCCCATTATATTTGATCATTCAGGTGTACGCTGTCCTACACATGTTCTGTCCAAGTTCAGTTTTGCGGCTCTCTGTTGGCCTTGCGAGAGAAAGCAAGCACCATGGCTGGGCGTGCAGAATCCAGAACAAGCATTAAGACCTGATCAGCCACAGTGACGTGTGTAGTGTGTCTCTCAGGGTAGTAGCTCGAGCTGTAATCCTTTCCTGTGAGCAGACAGCTCACACTTAGAGTCAGTGCTTTCTCCCTCGCCGCCTCTCCATCTATCATTTTCACTGTCTCTGCCAGGACGACCAGCTATTATTTGTGTATTTGTAAGGGCTGAATGTACAAGAAAATGATCGGGCTGCTACAAAACCCCCTACAGATATTTAACACTGTCTTTGTTGTCTTGTCTCAGTTCCTTTTTTCGTCTTTCACTTCTTAATCTTTGTAGGTCTGCACAAATATGCAGTGTCCGTGCTGTTTGATGTGCAGATTCTGTATTATTTGAATATTTGGAAGACAGTATTTTTTATGCTGGACAACAAAGTTTTAATTGCTTTAATTTGGAGTTTGTCTGCTTGAAGTCTCTTTTTTTTTCTGAGCAGCTTTTCTTCCCATGTGAAGATGCTTCAGGCACGTTCCAGGTTTTGTTCACTCCGGTCCCAGTTTTTAGAAAGACTCCAGATACTCTGGTTCTATGTGGACAGATGTACAATCCAATTTAAAATAAATACATCAAAAAGGAAAAAAAAGTAGAGAGGCATCTTTGGCTACAATTTTTGCTGCTATCATCATGTAAACATTACACTTTTTTTGAAAGACAATTTGGAAAACACTCAGATTGACTGTGTTTCAGTGGGAACTGTGGCACAGCAGCCCTCTAAGCAGAGAGAGAAGCAAGACTGTTTATGGCCTGTTGGACTCACATGACTCATCCAACCAGGAACATGCTTTACCTACACTCAGCTGTGTGATGGTACAGACAATACAGCTGTGAGGCCTTTGTTGTGGGATATATGACCGGCTTCCCGTGACTGCTCGCTGCATTTAGGTGTGAAGTCTGGTTCAGAGGCTGAGACTCAGTTTCTATGAAAACAAGGGGGATGTTCTCTGGCTTACTGTTGATCTGAAAACATTGTTATTAACTGTTGAGGCCTGAACAGAGTTTATTTCCAAAGTACATCTTTATTGTGGTTTTGTTGTTTGTTTTTTTTCAAATTTGTAGTAGACATGTCATGTTGTGCCTTGAGAATCCAAGAACGTAGCAACACAATGCGCGTCTTCCCTGTTCAACGCTGTGCTGTTTTGCTGGAGTGACTCAGCATTAAGTTCTTTGTTCAGGAGATCATTAGAGTAATGTTTGATATGAAGCAGTGCTTTGATGTCTCCCTGGTTCAGTCTTTCATGAATGTTTTGTGCTGTTCAGCGTCTGCAACGTTCAGTCTCATGTAAATTAGGTTTATTACAGTAACAGAGGCCATTGTTGTGTGAGGCAACTGTTGGTGTTAATTTGGCTGTTTGTCTTTGCGTTTCCTGCAGCTCTGATTAAGTACATCAGGCCAGTGTTTGTGTCACGGTCAGACCAGAACTCCAGGAAGAAGACGGTGGAGGAGATCAAGCGCAGGGCTCATGCTGGAGGGGAGTGGCCTCAGGTATGTGGATGATGGAGCACAGATACTCACAGACCACTAAACGCTTTGTTTTTTTTGTATGTGATAAATTGACAGTAGAGCTTAATTATTTTAAATTTTTAAATAACTCTACAACTTCAGAAAATAATGAACACCTGCTGTGTTTTTTTCTTTTTCATGGTGAAGTGAAACTGTCTGCAAATATTTCCTACTGGAGTAACTTATATTGTTTCCCCTACAGATCATGATCTTTCCAGAGGGAACGTGCACCAACAGATCCTGCCTGATCACCTTTAAGCCAGGTAGCGCCACTGTTTTTCCCTTCATGATTTGGACTCCAGCTGTTCTGTCATTACAGAGTTCACAGCTGTATTTTGGAGAAGGAGTTGCTTTCTGCCCAAAGTGAGAGTAATCTTTTTGTTTTTCTGCTCTTGTAGGAGCCTTTATTCCAGCTGTTCCAGTGCAGCCTGTGGTGATTCGGTACCCTAATAAACTGGTAAGCTTGTCTGTGAGCGAAACCTTTCTCATCTCTGTGGTACTGAAACTTGATGTCAAATTACCTTTTGAAAGAGTGCAAACAAATAATGTAGTGCAGAGTAACATGTCACAACAGAACCGTAGAAAAAACTGGAGGACCTGTTGGATACATTTGTAAGTGCCAGACTGACTGCGTGTGTGCACACTATGCGTGCACTGTATCTTGGCATAATATCAGTGTCTGACTCGAGTGGAGATGGATATCTGGCAATAAAGAAAAACACTGACGAAAAAACCTCCTATCTGAATCCTTTTAAGGTCCAGAGCATAAAAACCATCTGGCATAATATTGGTGTCAGTAATCAGAGGGAAGTGGTTTTACTTGTGTGGGAGATTGTGTGATTGAAGGTCCTGCTGCTTCGGTTGATTGATGGAGAAAATGATAGTTTTTTTTCCACCAACTGTTAGTTGATTATAGTCCTGCAGATGCAACACGTTGTGGAGCATTAGAGACTTCAACCTAGATTTAGGTCACTATCTCTCAAAGAATCACCTGCAAATAATTTCAGACACTTTTATGAGCTGTGTGAGTCTTTAGAAGTCAGACAGAATTGGTTGCTCTGTTGAAATATTTTACAATCTCTGAACAGGAAGGAGAGTCTCAGTTTGTCATACTTCCTTGACATCATATCTCACACGGCAGACAAATGATTCAATAGACGGCTACTGGCAGGCCAAAGAGAAAGCTGAACAAGTCCTAAAGTGTGTGAATAGGAGGAATTCGCTCGAGCATGAAAAGCTACTTTCTGCTCGCCTGCCTGGAAATCTGGCTAATCATGCTCTGATTCAGAGGACGAGTCCAGAGCGTTTGTTCAGACTTAGCAAGGCTGTGAAAAACCATCTGTCAAAGAAAACTTTCTCATGCATTCGTAAATGCAGCCAACCTGTGCAGTTTTGTGATTGAGGAAGACAGTTCTGTTCTTCTGCAATGTCTGGTGGAGAAATTGCATTTGTTGTTGCGTAACCTAATTGAGACGCCAGTCAGGACGCCTCGTTCTGGCTGAGGTCAAATTGTACACACATTCATGTGAAGTTATAAACTGATTGTGTCCCTGTGTTTCAGGGCTCTTGAAGCAAAGGTTAGGATTCAAAAATAGTTTGAATATCACCAAAGAGAATGTTAATTGCTGCCGTTACAATTCAATGATTATTCTTCAAACAGAGCAGGTCTGACTTTATTTCCCACATTCTGATGTGTGAATGTCAAAAATGTAGTTTGAACTTGGTTTTCCCTCCGGTGATCGATTCTTTTCAGTTTGACCTCATGATGGCGCTGTTGTGTTCACGGTTGAAAATGTGGCACAGCAACACGAGAAGCTTGTCAAGGCAGCGTTTTACCGCATGATCATAAAGGTGCAGCACATTGATGTCTGAAGTGTAGATCAAAGCTCTTATTTTGACGGGCCGTGAATTTCTGCAGTGCTACTGTATTTTTATGCAATTTATGACTCTGCTCTTTTTAAAGCAGTATTGAAGCATGCACGTTAGTTACAGAGCCAGTAACATACAGCACAGTCCAACTTGGAAGCCTCAGAGATCTCATAACAAAGTTAATCTTTTGGTAAACAGATCCTGAATGTTTATGTCTGGAGGGAAAATCAATGGTCATTCTCATAGCACAACCACACATCAGCTGGTAAAGCTCCAAATATAAATCCAGAAGTCGTCCCGTCTGTCTCTGCTCAGCTCCACAAACAAAACACACTGATTCATTAACTTCAGAGCTTCATAGTTTCTGCTGTGGTATAATTTCTAAACTGACATAAATAAAAACGATTTTACAACCAATTTAGGAATCTTGAATAATCCCACATGTCAACTTCAAACTAATCTCCTTTCAAATACATGACTA
>JAUESE010000010.1:11629420-11643771 GCA_032274725.1 Malacoctenus triangulatus
AGATAGATAGATAGATAGATAGATAGATAGATAGATAGATAGATAGATAGATAGATAGATAGATAGATAGAGACAGATCAGAATCAATAATCTGGGCTCTAATAAGGGATCAGGGTCTTTGGCAGGCGCACAGTGATGCAAAACGCACCGTTGTCCGGAATTCCAGTCACATTCCCGGCTCGTCTATTTTTAGCTCGGTCATTGACGTAACCTGTTAAAGGAAGTGTTAGTCACCATCTCAGTGTCCCTCCTCAAGAAAGGTTCGACCTCCAGGGACGAAACCACGCAGGCCGACATCACGACTCCAGTGCAAAATCGATGCTTGTTTTACTTTCAGTAGTTTCCCTCATCCAATCAATAATGAATTGGAGAGGATTAAAAGTTAGATTAGAGTTCCAACTTTATTTTTCTAGTGTTAATAATGATAAAGCCCATTTGAAGCTTATTCTATGTGAGGTAAGCCTGTGACAGACTTCCTGTTCATTGGGTACGACCAGGAGACGTCCGTGCTAATACCTCTGACACGATGCTACGTCCTTCTTATTGTGTAGAAGTGTTTTAATCTTGAACCTAAATAAATACCTTGATTGAAAGCAAGATAGTCTCTTCAGAGTGTGCTTCTGAGCTTGAGATGTAGTAGTAAAAAAAGGAATTATTGACTCTCTCATCCCCCTCTCTCTCTTTCTGACTAAGCAACAGCTAAAGTGACTGATTGCACTCGCAACTCGACGACATCAATCCACATTTATTAATTGAGGAGTGATGCAGTGCTAGTGGATTAGCAGCCCCGCAACCCCAAAATAGATTCAGGAGGCTGAAAAAGTCAGTTGGGGGAGGAATGTGTTTTTTACCAGATAAGCCGGCCACATTTATGTCTCCTGCAAAGGGCAGTTATATCTGGCAAACCATAATAATATGCTGAATGACACACTGACGAGTGTAAACATAAGTGTATATGGGGCAGTAACCTTCAGGTACCGCTGTCGCCATGGCGATATGTTGGCTGAAAAGATAGTATGAAGTGTGTTTCAGAGGATGGGCCATGTTTCGGCAGGCTTGGAGCAAAAAAAACAACAATCTGTGTTAGTTAATTGAGACTGCTCTGACCTGAGTATACAACCACCGATATGATAATAGAGACTTGTGGCAGCCACCAGGGCGGCGGTGGCAGATGGTGAGCAGTATATTTAGCGAACGCAGTATTGTCCAACGCTGGTGGCACCAGTCCGACAGGCACATGAATCCAACGGGAGCATCGTCACCGAGCTCGACGGAAGCCTGATAACGCCACAGGTCACAGACTGCTCGTCACAGTCCTGTCACGTTGCGCTCACATCAGTAATTCACTCGCTCATCTTCTGTATGCTGCTTATTGCATTCAGGGTTCCTGGTTCCGAGTTGATGTTGGCCAACGGCAGGCTGAGAGTGTCCAAATGGAGAATAGTGTCTCTTCTGTCAGACCCTGCTTTAACTTCACCAACAGTTGTTGATATAGCAATGCCTTCCCTGGTTTAGGTCATCGATTATTTGGTCAGTGGTTACCTGAGAGCTGCGTTTTTGAGGTGCATTTTTGAGTTTTAAACTGCACTTAACGGTCCAACCACGCCAGTCTGAGCTTTTCCAGTTGTTTCCCAGTCCTTTGCTTGATATAAAGCGAAAATTCATTCAATCCTAATTCAAACAGCAGAGAATGAATGCGGTTCTATGCTAATGGCCCTCATGTAAGCAACTGTGTATTGATGTTGAATTCATAAAATTGTCCCAAACACATTTTCCAACAATATTCCAAGCGTACTGGTTTTAATTTTCTAGATTATTTTCCTTCTCTCCAAATCCTCCCTGAAATGTGTCCAAACACGTTCCGCCAGAACGAGTGTTTTTCGAGATGTTTATTAGTAAATGAGTTTTTCCGAATTGCGCTTGAACATTTTAAATGGTCCTCCCAGAAGTTCATCCTGTCACATTGATTAAGTGCAATTGTGACTTTTGTGAAGCACCTCAAAAGCACAGGAAATAATGCTCTGCTACAGTCATAAATTGGTCGCAATAAAATGTGTGAAATTGGAGCCCCGTGTTTAATGAAAGGCGAGTTCATATCTGTTTATCGATGGTGAACAAACGATGTGTGCTGCCATCACAAAACGATTTGTGCCTGTGTTATTACATCGCTGCATACTAATACAATTTTGTTTTGAAGGCAAAAAAATGTTTTGTTATCTCTCTCTCTCTCTCCCTCTCTTTCTCTCTCTCTTGCTCTCTCCCCCCTCCCTCTCTCGCTCAGTCTGTGTTCAAGCTGAGCATCTCTGCCGAGCAGGGGGAGAGAGAGAGAGAGCGGCGGTTTCTATGGTGACGTGGAAAGGTCACCTTCAGGAAGTTCTCCGGAAGCGTGCGCAGAATGCCAGTTGGATAATCAGGCTTTCTGTAATGACTGATAACAGACCGTAGCTCATTAGGGAGAGCGACAGTGATAGGGTGGGGGCGACTGGGAGGGATTATTAGTCATAGTGGAGGGAAACAATGGAACATTTATACTAATGGCATGTCGCGCTGCCTCAGTCATGGCTGTGATCCCGCATGCAACGCACATACTGAGGAAAAAATATGTCATATCAATGTTGAGTTCTTGCATGAAGCGATGGAGAGATCACTCTACTGCAGGTGCATATGTTAACTGGGTAGTGATGATATGTGGAGGGGGAAAAAAACAGGGCTATATTTCTGTACTGAACTTTTTGTCATGTGGTGCCTGATGGCAGAGGAGTGGACAGAACCAGGACCTCAGTGAGGGCGATGCTGGCTGGCTGCTGGGCAGGACGCGGTGACCTAATTGAGCAGCACTGCTCCAGCGATGCTGTGACGGGGGAGAGCGTGTTCCTTTTGCATACTGGTGTGACAAGATGGGTTTACCAAGGCCGTTCGAACAATGTGCACGCGCTTTACTGCAGGTTTAGAGGAAAACAGTCTTCGTGGATTAAATCAACTCTTCTGTGCAAAGGTCTTCCTCATTTTGCCTCCTTCACTTGCGCATATAGTGTTTTAAGAGGGCTTTAATATTAGTCACGTTGTAAAGCTGTACCTATAGTCTGAAAATGAGGAGATGGGCTCATAATCTTTCATCTTACTTGCAATGTTTCCCACAGTTTATTGTTTGGGATAAAGAAGTGTGTTTTGAATAGTCCCACTTTATTGTCAGCGTCTCATGTGGTTGTCACCACTTTCAGATGAAAATCCTTGTACATTTATCGAGTGGGAGGAAAACATTTCATGGACTTGTGATTTCTTGCTTTCTTGGGGATTATTTAGTTCATTGAAACAGGACAAAAATACTGTTGCAAATGCATTTATTTTGAAATGATACGAAATAAAAAAGGCGAAAGCATCAGTGAAGTAGCAACACTGCATTTGAGTGAAAAGGAGAATAAACTGCATACTGGTGAATGTCCTTAAAGTTTTGCCTTTAACTGCAAAACACAGTCTAATGTGACCACAACATTTTGGATGATGAACAAACCATAACTAGTTTTACAAACAATGTTTCAAATCACTCACTACCTTCACAACATGTTCAGATCTCCCTCTGTCGTTTTAGTGACAAAGGAATTGCAAACACAATGCATGTGGTTGCACGATAAATATTAGTCCAAATTAGATCGATAAAGAAAGATGTAGCTCAAGACAGACAGCTAGTGGCGACTCTTGAAACACTAAGAGTCAGTACCGACTTACTCCCAACAAGGCTGCCATCTACTGGACGTCTTGAGACTTGCATTAGTAATGAGTGTGAGCGTGAAAGTGGATTTCACTGAGTTGATCAGTGATTGCACTACAGTTTACACAGCTCTAATCAACACATGCTTTTATGTGATTGTCGTGTGATGTGAACAGTTATTCAGACAATCAAAGAAAGACTGAGAGGAGGACAGAGGCAGTTACTTAACAACAAGGTAGTTTAGGTGCAGCTTTGACATAAAGAGCTAAATCGTTGAGTGTTAGTTGTGTTTGCCATCATCTCAAACTGTTTGGAGATTTTTGGTCAGAATAAGGTTCTTTCAAAAGCAAACTGAATTTTGACTTCCCATTTTTACTCTTTTTTACTCTTATAGACGCAAAAGTGAAAAATGCCATGTGATCAAACATCTTAAATACTTCTCTTGCTCAAACATCTGTTGCTGAATTCTAACTACGAATTGAAAATTTCCTCCTCCCTGAGAAGTGATTATCACACATTTGAGAGATTTCTCAAATGCTCGACAAATTGTGTTCTTGCGTGTCCAAATGTTTTGAGCTGCTTTTCTCCCGCCCTTCCCACCTCTCTTATATTTTATGATAAATGAGAGGATTGGACACCAGATCTATCCATCTCAGGAACCTTAGCCTTGGCGGTGTTGTCCATTTGTCATCATATTGATTCCTCTGTCATGCTGCCATACTAGAGCTGGAAGCTCGGACTTTCCACTTGGACTTGGACCATGCGGTATTTCATAAACCACTGACTGGAGGGGGCGAAAAAGTGTCGCGCTGATGGAAGTGATCTTTCTCTGTGGGACAAAGCTGTCAAAGTTATGGCTGTACGGACATTAAAGTGAGGCAACATTTATACAGTGCGGGAGATTGCTGTGGTGGAAATAACTGAGTGAAACGGACTTTTGTAGAATTGGAGGAAAAGAACATAAATCATCTTTATTTGTTGGTCTTAAATTTGTTTGTGTTTTTTTGCAAGTTTGCTTGTATTGAAATGATGCAAACATCACGCTGAGTGACATTCACATGGTATAAATATTCAGCCTTTTCCTGCGATACCAAGATGATAAAAGACCAACTGCCCAATTTCAGAATATTTGAGCAACATTGTGCCACACAATAATGCATTTGGGCTAAAAATAGACATTTAATTAAGTGATACATTTTCAAGGTCTGCATTAAATCTGCAGTGATTTGTTTAGGAAGTAAAGAATCACAATAAAAACCAGTTTAGAGTCGATGGGTTTATGCAAATACATGACCGATCCGCTGATTATGCTGTTTACTGTTTGTCCTAGAATGAGTTTACACATCTGTTCAAACTCCTGTTGTTCACGAAAAGAATCCATAGAATTACTCGCACATGTCGAGCTGCTTCTTCATCTTTCTTTTTTTTTGTCAAATCTTCAGTCGTGAAAACAATCCAGACAAACCTAAAAGTTCTCTATGTGGGACGACTGTCTGGTATGAATCATGTGTCATGCATAATTAATAGAAAGTGATTTGTTAAACTGTTGTGAAATCACACCCCAAAGCACCACCACACACTCAAACGTGCACGTTTTTTTGTGTGTGTGTGCTTTTTTTACACACAGAGTTTTTTGGAGGCCATAGCCCGGCATCCCCACAGTGATCCCACCTACGCCCGTATTTTATTTGTACAATTTCAAACATTTGCACTGAGTGATCATCAGTCATCGGTCTATGGGGTTTGATGTATGGGTCGGAGCTGTAATAGTCCCTGCTTTGCTCTCCAGGCACAACATCATTTATCGGAGACACACTTAACAGCAATTAATCATGCTGGATCACACCCCGCAGACTCTCCGTCACACACCTTTCCCTGTAGTATTTTTTTAAGCTATTTGGGAAAGTATTGCCAAAAAAATGTAGAGATGAGACAATCTACTGTTGAATTTGGGTTAGGACAGTTTCCTGTTGGGGAGGTCAAACACTTTGCCTCACAAGCGAGACGGATCCCGCGAGATCATGAAGTCACATTACGAACGCTCTCTCGGTCTGTCTTGCGCCGCTCCTGGTTGAATTGACTTCGCCCGCTCCAAAAATCGACCAGGCCAATTATAATCTACACACACAACAGAAACACTGACTGCAAACTACTGCTCCTCTTCATTCGCCTGTATTTTGGGTTGATGTCCCAGTTAAAGTCATCGTTTCACTTGTGTAGTTTGACACCGATGCGAAAGAGTGCTACTCTCTCAGTGAAAGTGTAACATGGTGATGAAACGTGTGTTTTCGTGGCAACAAAGAATAATAACTGTAGGAAATGGTTAGCTTATTAGCTTAGCTAGCTCTTGTGGCTGAACAAGTCAGCGATGAGTTAAGGCGTGTTGTGAGCTTGAGTTCCAGCTCACACGTGCATGAACTATAATGTAGCTTTGCATCAGTGCTGTCCTAATGCAATACTTTGAACATGAGTCCATGACACTGACACTATGAGGAGGTTTTAGTTTTCTTTTCTGATGAAGATGGTTCCAAACATAAAATAAGCAGTCTACTATCCTGGAAAAAGTCGAATCTTTGCAGTGCTTTGGTCTGCTGATCAGTCAGAGAAAAAAGCCTCACTTAAACCCAAAATTGATCTATGATGAAGGAGGTAGCGTCGAGTCTGAGTTTCAGCTATCAGCAAAGCCTGTTTTAGGATCATTGATGCCAAAATACAGTTTGATCAGAAACATAGAAGTGTTTTCTCGCCTCCTTTCCCACTCACAATGGAAGGTTTCAACAGAAAAGACACAAATATTGTCATAGCTTGTGAGTTTGCTTGAACACTGTGTTTATCTGCGCAAGTGACTTAACTGAAAATCAGAATGCAGCAGAGAAGCTATTTCAGCAGGATTTCATTGTTTGTTCTCTTCACAAAGCCCTCCTCTCTTTTATTTTTAATCATTGACAGTATACAGTGAAATAAGAATGTCAGGAAAATTTAGCTCCTGTCTCCACATGCCTGCATTCTGGTCCATTATTGATATTTTTCTTTGCCTGAAGGTCTGAAGTTAAGTTGGATCCAGCTGGATGTTTTAACAGGACATACACTGTAGTACCACTCCCATCTACTGCTCTTTTTTTCCACTATTCCATCTGCCTTTCACTTTACTTCCCCCCTCCACCTCCTCTTCTTTGGTGCCCCCCCTCCCTTCTTTTTTTTTTTTTTTTGCTCCCCACCCCCCTCAGCATCTCTGTAATTGGTCATTTAAATGAAAAAGCCTCAAATTGGAGGATTAGAGGTGCAGGTCTCCCTCTGGCTCTCCCTGTCTCTCTCTTCCTGTGCATGTGTGTGTGAGGAGAGAGAGAGAGACAGTCCCTTGGTGATATGGCAGACTGTCTCCAAGGGATGTCCTTAAGAACAAAAGCATCTGGAAGAGGCCTCCTTTGCTCCCTCCGTTACCCTGGTTACAGGCTGGCAGCTTGTGCATGTTTGTATAGTATGTGAGCCTGCAATGTAAGTATTTGCCATGTGTGGTTGACTCCTTATTGAATTATCCCCTTTGTTTTCTGGATTCTTAATGAAAAGATAGCCCTTAATTTTCAGAGATGATGTCCTGAAATCCCCTTTAGATAAAGATAAAGGTGACACATTTTTCTGGAAGAAAAAATCGGAGTCCAATATGAACAGTTGTCAGTCAATGGAAGGCAGTCGGAAGTTTAAATGTCTGAGTGTATTTGTGTGTCTGCGCGTGTGTATTTGTGTGTATACTGGAAGACTTGGAAGCTACTGTCACCACGTGGCAACAGCCAACCACGCTTCACTTCTGGCCGCGCCAAGCTCTCCAATTACAGGAGCCAGCTCTGCCAAAAGCCCCCTCTTTTCCTCTCAATAGATGGGATGACTGGGCTGCATCCTCTGACACACGCACACACACACACACACACACACGCACGCACACGCCTCCCTCTCTCTCTCTCCCTCTCTCTCTCTCCCTCCCTCTTCCTCTCGTCTCGTGGTGCACCTGCCTCCCTGCTCTCCAGGCCAGCTCAACTCCTATCAAAGGAGCTGAGCTCTTTTCTTCCAGAAAGCTAATCCAACACCTGTCTCCAGGCTTTATACTGGGAATAGAGGACTGTGCGCTGTGTGTGTGCGTGTGTCTGTGTGTGTGAATGCACGGGTACAGTGTGTGTTGTGTGGGAGAGCGGAAGAGAGAGAGGGAGAGTGTGTTTTTGAGAGAGGTAGACAGTTTGTTTCTGTGAGATCAAGAGCATAAAAAAGGAGTGTGTGTGTGCGTGGTGCTCTTTTGTGTGAGGATTTGGGAATGGACATATGGAGACTACAGGCAGACTGTATTCTTTTCAGTGGTAATGGAGTATCAAAGGACATTTGGGGAATAGTTGAGGTTTTATTTAGCAGGGGGTCAGACGAGCCGCAGCACAAAGACCTAAAGAAGAGCTTTCATTTCACTGTGAATGTTACCCACTGTAACTGTTGAATGTTTAACTGTGGCAGCTGCTGATGATACAGTCTGTCCCAGACCTATTATGCAACAAATAATAGCAGTGAACAAGTGTCTAATAATGAATAAACAGGAGTGGACTGAAATGTTACAGTCTTGGAGGGATTTGCTTGCAGTTCAGTTACCAGTCAAGTTACTCTCTTTTTTTTTCACGAGTTTTTAGCTTCGGGCTTTTTTCTGTCTCATCTTGGGTTTGAGCCCCTTTGAGTCATGTCACTTCTCAAGTCACGTGGGGCCTCAACTGTAATGAGCCCTGAATTGTATCCCCCCGGAAACCATAATGGAAACCGATGCCCACCTCTGCGTGTGCCCGAACGCAGACGGTGTTCTGGTTCTTGTTACTCCGTTTTGAAACACGGGGAGCTATTGAAATATTTTGCCCATTTTTTACAGACTTTAATTTAACAGGACGACTCGCATCAGGCCCACTGAAGATTCGCCTCCAGCAGCAGGGGTCTCTCAAATTGGAAATTGGAGGTAAAATAAATCTAAGATTGCTTCCCTCCCTGTAGAGTCTCGAAAATGGCTGCAGGGGAGATATTAGAGAAAGGGCTGGGAAGGAGAGTTAGATGGATAGAAGGCGGGGGTTAGGAAGAAAAGAGGGAGCCAGGAAGGAAATAAACAGAGGAGGGGGGGAAGAAAAATTGAGAGAAATGTAGAGAGATAAAGTTAATGGAGCTTTATTCACTTTAGCCATCAGGGCCTCTAATAGGCGTTCTGCCAGCAAAGGGCTCAGTGTGAGTGTGAGTATGTTCACATGTGTGAGCAGGCATTTGCATGTCTGTGCTCGCAGGTGTGCCGTGCTTCCTTACAGCATGTGGGCAGTTGTGTGGGGGGTTACACTTTGTAATACATCACTCTGGGGCTCTGGTGGGAAAGCAGTGATTGGATGGACCTAAACACAAAGCCTCGTAAACACCGTGGATCATGCAAGAAGGGTTTGAAACTGGCACCACAATTCAGCAGCTCCCCAGAACAAAGCAGCCACAGTTTTACTCTACTTTCTTATGCGTTTAAGTTCCTGAGTTCTGGAGTATCCCTGAAACTTTTTATTCTAATAATATGACTTATATTCTCAATATGAACTCTTTAAAAATGAAATAGTGCTTGATTTCTATATCTTGTATGATTTTAACAGATTCGGGACACCAACAGAGATCTGTAGGAGTTCCAGGGTTCGATCAAAATACAATTGTTACAGCAGACGGACTGCACTTGCCAGACATCAAGAGATTAAAACTCACACAATCGTATCAAAGTGACAGAACAAGGGGGGGTTTCTGAACATCATTGCCCTTTAAAGTAACCACACGCGCACTTTTAATCAGCACAATTTGTCATTTGATCATCAGAAAAGTGCCAGCGACCTAACTTTTGTTACGCTATCGAGAACAAAGAGGCTTGTTAACATTGTGAAAAGGTCAGTTTTTTTTTTTAGGTGTCATTTGTAATTGAAGAAAAAAGTTTGTGGCCTTTGAATGAGAATATGTCATCTTGCACTGTTAATGACTGTCCTCACACATGAGACTCGCAGTGTTTTACTAATTGGCTTAGCAGTAATGTTGGGTAGGAAGGACTCGCAGGAAAGCAACATGAAGATCACTTCAGGAGTGTATCACAAGTGTATAAAACAAGGGGTTTTATGTAGGCCAGAACAAGCACATGTACACAGATTAGAGTTGATCATTTAATGTTTACTAAATGTGATCTGGCTGTTTGTTGCCTGGTGGTTGTAGAGATGGCGAATTCTCATGGGAACCAAAAAAGCCCACCAAAGGTGGACGTCAGGATACCAGCGTGCCCCCCCTGGGAATCAGTGATGAATCCCAGGGGGGATGTAGATCACAGTGTTGACTGTAGAGAAGGATGACGACATATTTCCATCCCCTCCGGTGACGCGGAGCACCCAGGACGGATGGCAGAGGAGCTGTAAAGAGATCCTCGTTCCTCCATTTGTTTTTAAGGGAATAGCTTGTCGTGCACTTTGCAAAGCGTAATTGCTTGACCTAGATTGAGAGCAGCACATTATTAGACACAATAGTGTTGTTGTTGTTGCACTGCCACACTTGCAGCTGGACAGAGTAACCATGAGGGTTTTACTTTTTTAAGTTTCCTCACTGCAGTCTTGATCCAAATAGGAAGCCTCAAGTTGGACAAGCCTCGAGCAACGAATGGGACAGAGTGGAAGTTTGGAGTTGTGAATTACTGCTGCTGGAGCTTTAACCCAGCAAAAGTTTTCCCTCCAGTTGGTAACTTTTAAAACAAATTCATAAGAGTTGGTCTTTTTTCTGCTCTATTTGTCATAAGAACTTGAGGACAGAGTGAACAAAAAGCAGAAACTTCACCACTCGGTTGCATTTTGGTGTAGTTCGCAGCAGTGTTTTGTCACACCAGGATCACGATTTGATTCGGGGGATGTGGCCCTCTTTTTTGTGTGGACATAGCATTAATATTGTAATGACACTGGGAGCCGGTGAGGAAACTTGACTCATGAGAAAATCATTCGAGAGTATCTTCACATTCAAACATGTCCTAGATTCAGATCTCGTCGAGGGTGCAGATGGCAGTGGGAAGAACGTGATGCATTTCAGTGATTTGAATACGTGTCAGAGGGGCAACGGATCAAACAGGTGGCTCGGTATTGAATACAGTCGAATATCTGCTTTACTTTCAGAGCCGGGTGTCAACATTTCCTGTCGCGCACCATTACCTCCGTGTGTCAACTAGCACTTCAGAAAGCAATTTACTCACAGTATATGTACAGTATGCATGAGGATGCACTTCTCCTCAGACACACTTGTGCCCAAGTACACGTATACATTCGACTCGCAAACGTCTTCGTCTATACACTCTTGATTTCTTCTCACTTACAAACTCATGAACCATCCCTGTGCACCGTTCTCTTGTTTCCAAATCAGTTAAACACACACTTTCACACACAGACATACACACACACACACACAGTTGCATTTTCCTAAGAGCCCTAGAGGTAATTTATACTCACTTTTCCATCGCAATGAGATTATACAGTAACTGTGTCGTTCTGTATGGGCTAAGCAGAGCTGGTGTGACTGGGAGCATGATGAAAAAGGACAACTGGGTCTTTTTCTCACTCCCATTCTCAAGCTCACACACACACACACGCACACACACGCACACACACCAGCCAGGCTGTTAAACTCATATCAGCAGAGGCTCACTGGATTAGCATATCTGGGCGAGATAAAGAAGCAGACGATGGTTACTTAACTTTGACTTAATGTCCCCCATCTGCCTCTTTCTATCACTCGCTCCTGCTGTCTGACTGTCTTTGTCATTCTTTCTTTCTGCACAACGGAATGGGTTTTTATTCTCGCCCATGCTCACTCTGTCTCATTTTTATGACTAATTGTCTTAGTGTGTGTCTGTCTCTCTGCTTTTCCGCGCCCGTGTTTTCTTTTCAGCCCTCGTGCGTGCTTCCTCCCTACTTTTGGCAGATGATGATATCAATGAAAGCACATTCCCAATGACAATAAATTTCCTTATCGTATTGAATCCACCGTGAGGCTGAGGATTATCTGTTTGGGCATTAAACTGGCCTGTCTGTCAATGCATGCCACTGACACTGCAAATCAAGGACATCTACCAGAAAGTCAATTTAAAGAGAAAAAAGTCCACCTGCACACAGTAGCACACACAAAACTCACAAAAAAAAACAGTGACATCAAAGCACACACGTGCAATAAACACATGCGGTTGCGCACACACTGGAGAAACCACACATACGCAGGCAGATATACAAAGTTTACACCCCATTCTCAGGAAATGTCACGGTTATGTACATGAGATAGAGGACCATGACATTTTATTCCCATTTTTTGGAATTTGGGATTATCCAGATAAGGATAAGATGGGGAAAACGTTGCATGCCGTCTACACAACATATCAGCATGGTTTAAATGGGATATTCCGTACTTCCCTAGTTTCCATGCATGTGTAAAATACCAATTACTTTTTTTTTTGCGAGATTATGCACTGCATCTTTCACGGCAGGCGGGACTGGAAAAAAATTGGTTCACTGTGTACGAAACTGAACTTTCAGCAATGCACGAATAAGTTTTGGTTTCTTTATTAGAAAAAAATCGCAAAAAATGTAACAGAAACTTGCATTTTTTGTAATCACCGTGTGCGTTTTTTTTCCCCATCATTTTCAGGAAAAATATAATTCCTTAAAGAACTTTCACAGCTGTCCCGCCAGTATCATGTCTGCTCCCATGCAAAGGAGTGTACTCGTGCCACTGTATTGGTGAGTCAGTCTCATATTTAAAACGCAGGTCAGTTTAATTAGATCACGTCAGTCGTATCCTGATGAAAAATATCCATTTGAAAGTGTATGCCAGCGCAGAGTTAACCTCACCTGATTGTCTGATTTTTCTCCTGCATTCCAGCTGGATATTACCAATCGCCAGTGATAATGAAATCAGCTCGCATTACGTCCTACAATTTCATCTCTTGTACCATCTGAATCACGGTGATCCATGGACACGAATCTCCCGTTCGAATCAACCGCGGTTCAAAATGTCACAGCCATAGATAATCATAAAATTGACCCCCGGAGTTAAGAAACCAAATGCACTGAAACATATGAATCTCCATTCTGGACCAAGTTAGTGTTTTCATTTGTCAGGCCCTAATGGCGCAATTAGGCAGCTCCATGGCATTTGCTGCCCCACGGAATGAATTCATGCATATGGCTGTTCATCCCAAAAGAGGACACACACACAGACACACACTCGCACACAGACACACACGCACATGTACAGGCAGTAACATGCGCAGACACACACAGACGGTAATACATTTGGCTGCTCTCGGCAGACATAATGATAATTTATTCAGTTCACTGTCACCTGTCAGTATAATTGAGATTTGCTTGCTACTGACCACCCATACTGTCTGTCTGACAGAGTCCCCGGGGTAACATAGTGACTGTGGATGCTGCTGTTTACACTAATTCAAATAGATCGCTACTTATTAAAAAGGGGTTTATGGGCAGAGTTCTGCACATGCACACAGGGAATATGTTTTCCAGGTACACAACATTTACTGTGTTTCTGTAGTGTCGCGATAATTTACTGGATGGCTGCGGAGAAAAATATGCAGGACCATCGTCCTCGTGTGAGACTGTATACTCCTCTAAACAAACACACCGATCCACACGTGCACACAAAATCAATAACATGCAATGAGTCTATATTTCAGTTTGAAAGCTACACATTAACACAAATACACTCTCTTCTTTAAGAAACAAATCTTACATGCAGTAACACTAATAATGTGACTCTCAGTAGAGCGTAGGAGATGCAAAATGGAAAGCATTGCTCTGAAGGCGCACAGTGCAGGACCCCCTCATTTGCATTGATTTGCAAACATCTTTTAAGTTTCAAAATAAAAAACCCCACCGATCCTAACCGATGCAGGCGACCAGCAGGGCCAAACCCTCTGCCTCTCTCATCTTCCCTCTCGCAAGTTTTAGGGTGCCTGTCTCGCGCGTCTCCTTCTCCTCTGTTCCTTCCCTCACTCTTTTGCTCTCCCTTTTCTAATTTCCCTCAATGACAGATCCCCCACCTGCCTCAGATAATAAGATACTCCCACAGGCCTGCGAGTCTCATTCCTCCTGCATCTATCACTCCCAGAGTCACATTACTGCCCTTTACAAGTACCAGGATGTTTTTCTCCTTAATTGTAGCCGTATACATACCTCACCCGCAACCCTCCACCTCACCCCCACCTTGCCGTCCCCCATCCCCCCTCCCCCCACCAGTAATAATAAATGGTCTTGTCCTCCATTATGGCCATTAGGGAGCTCACACTGAGAGTAGCATGCCGCCCACCGTGAGTAAGGGGCTTGCTTGGTGTTAGATGTTGTAGCCAAGCAGTCGAAGAATGCTCCGGCGCTCTGGAAACACATGTTGGGGCATTCAGTATCTTGACTGGCAGTAGATGCAGGAGCGGCGGCCATCGGAAGGCGCCTCGCTGGCTGTTTGTCCTTCTTTAGTGCTTCGGGGAAACACTCAGGTGGTCAGAGACACGAGGCTGAATGTGCGAGGAGCAAAGGAAAGCCCGTGTCCCCCCCCCCCAACCACACACACACACACACAC